>CM076611.1:10554961-10830275 GCA_038502775.1 Hippodamia convergens | reverse complement strand
CAACAAAAATGTATTACTTACATTTATTTCGCGGTAGAGGCATCATTGTAGCCTGTCTACATGTAAACATGAACAATCGACTTACTTTTCTTGCCGAAATACGCAACCAATATCGAATCAAAAAATTAGACGCATATTTAGCAGTGTATCATATATGATACCATCGGGTACGTGCAGCTAAATGAAGCTCGGGGCCGAGAATAAAATATAAACCTGAGGTATCATATATGATACCTGGGGTCTGAGGAGGATATAAAACAATTTTTGTCGGGAAAAAAAGTGCTGGGCTGACTTTTTTTCATTTTAGAAATTTTCCAGAAAATCTGAAAAATATTTAAGACACAAAACATCACAATTTTTTCCATTCAATTGTGAGAAGCAAAAACGAAAATGCTGGGCTTTAATTTTGTGATCTGACTTTTGCATCGTAATTTCATGATCGCGAAACATTAACTTAGATAATGATTGAATTTGCCTTTTTCGTAAAATCTACGAGATGAATTATCCAAGTATGTAGTTTTTTATTCAGAATAATAGTGTACTAGAATTTCATGTTATGTACTTTGTATTTCTTTTCTCTAAAATCAATTTTTTTAAGTCCTTAAACATGTCTGAATGATTTTTTTGGTTTTCTCGTTTTCTATAAGAATATTCTCATTAAATTCTGATTCAATGCCAAATACATACTCCTAGACATATTTTCAATTAACCTTGTAGATAGGATTCATGCCTGGGGTTACTTCTATTATTTGACCTTTTTTTTCCTAGTAACCAAACTTCTGGCTAGGTGTCCAACTAGCTTTCGATGAGAGCTTTCCTATGACAAGTCAACCTGAAACTTTCATGACTCTTGCTCATATTTCCGGAGGATTTTGTGTTTGCAGTCGGTCGACCGGATATGATCGAATTTGACAACCAGTTCTGTACCACTGAGTCAAAACTGCTCTCTTGTGAACCTTTTCAGCTCGAAATTTGAAAATTACAGAACGAATTGGTGGGTCACCTCATAAAGAAAAAAACGCACGAAATCCTTTGAAAAGATTATTGACACAGAAATTGAAACCACATTCTCATGCAATGTATCATCCCTTATTTATACGATTTCCCCGGATCGGCGAGAGGGAATCATCCCACCGCAGAGAGCTGTGCCAGGATTCGACATGTCTAATTATCCGCTTGATTACACGGTTCTGTTAACGACTGAGGAGGTTCGGCGTGTCTAATTTTATAGTTTGTTTTGGTAATGCCATGTATTTGTAACAAATTTAATAGCCTTCCTGAATAATTGCTATTTAATTTATGGGCTAGCTGGTTATTCACGCCCCAGATATCGTATTCTTATTCACTTTCCATGTCCCGTGTTTGCTTTTGTTCGGGGAACGCTGGTAATTAGGAAGCAATTTGTGAAGATCAACTGAAATATCTAAATTTCAATTCGAAGCTTTTATGTAGATGGGATCCAGATAAGCTGCTAGGTTAGCAGGTTGGAAAGTTTTGTTTTGAATATTATCATGGGAACCGAATATATGAATGGAGATTCTAGGTGAATTAGGGTTGGAATTTCAAGGTCTATCAATTCTCAACTCTTTATTTCTGGTCTTCATCTCATACTCACAGTTCTAAACATATATTTCTCACTTTTGAAGTGGAGCCGATTGCATACTTTTCTCCAATTTCGAGGAGAAAATCTCAATTACTCTGTTGCCTTTCTATAATATTTTCCAAAAATATAATTGTGGATGAAAAAGAGTCAAAATATGGAGAAAACATGATATTTTAGATCATCCCTGAATACGTTTGACTTAATGGTTGAAAATGATTAATTTTGAATTTTCGAAAAATTAGTAGGTTTCTGAAATCTGGAGAGAATTTAGTTTTTCTTCAGATCTAAGTTCAAAATATTTTTCATGTTCACAACATATGGCAACGTTATTCGAATAATTTTGAACGAAGCCTGTTTATTTAAAGAATATCTCAAACATTCAGAACATGAACAAAACGACTTTTTCAGAGATTTTGGAGATATTATACGATAAGGGAATGGGAGAAGTCCTCTCCAAATAAAATAAGGCTTTAAAGTTGTTTTAAACTTTAACTCTGAGATGCTGCAATGAAAGAATTTGCAGACATAAAAATCATATGAACATGTTTAATCTCGTGATATTTTTTATTCTATTTCACATTGTGTATAAATTTGATATTGAAATAATTTCGTTTGTTTATATTATCATCCTGATTATTTCATTACGGAGAAAAAGTCATGTCATGTTATAATAGATTTTTTTTTCTATGATTTAGCTATCTTAAGTATTTAAATAACTGCCTTATATTTTAGTTATATACTTCGTTCTTTTGATTTATTGTTTGAAAAGAAGAAGTTTTCAAGAGTAAGGTTCCAGACATTTTAAATCTTCCAATTTAATGTTGTATTGTTATACTAAAACAAAGTCATAAGGTAAAAAAGATGAAAAACTGATTGTGGAATAGTAATTTATCTCATTTATAGTGAACAGATTCAGCCATTGTTTTTCTAAAAATTTTGAACTGCTTTTCTTGTGTATAACCTTGTCCAACCTATATGAAAAAACATCAATAAATAATCTACTCCTCAATATGCAAAGCAAGCAATTTGAACTTGTAACATATTACCAACCAAAAGGCCATAATCCATTTTTGAAATAATAGAATAAGAAACAGATTGTACGTAAATGGATTTTTTATTTTCAATATCTGCTCTACATGTTTCGCCTTCTCAAGGCATTTTCAGGACCTCTGTAATTTGGAAAATTAATCCTAACATTACAATTTTTTCGAATCAACTTACTCGTCCGAATATACAAAATAAATATGCAACATTAAATTTCTCTTCTGTTTATCATCTATAGATGTAACTGGGTTAATTGACTTATTGTGCATATGGATGAATTTTTTTATCAAGAGTTTATCCACAATATCTGTGCTATAACCACAGAATTACCAAAGAAGTTTGACAAGGAGTTGAGGATAATCAAATTCATTGCCAAAGATAATGGCTATAGCACAGATATAGTGGATAAACTCTTGATAAAAAAATTCATCCATATGCACAATGAGTCAATTAACCCCAGTTACATCTATAAATGATAAACAGGAGAAGATGAGATTTTCACTGCCATTTTATGGAAATATCTGTTATTCAATAGCAAAAATTTTCAGAAAACACAATATAGAAGTTGTTTTCAAGGCCAACAATTGTCGGTATAGTCAGCTGTTGATTTGCAAGGATAAGACAACGATATTGGAGAAAAATGGAGTATACAAGTTGAATTGTAAGACATGCGATAAGTTCTATATAGGTAAAACATTCAGAGCCCTTAACGTAAGAAGAGCCGAACATGTAGGAAACAGCAACAATAAAAGTTCATTCGGTAAACACCTAAATGAAAACCAACATGAGTTTAGTAGGGAGGAGGGCGTCACACTCTTGCACAATTTAGATAGAGGAAATATGTTAGACTTGATGGAAATATATGAAATTGCGAAAAAACCTGAAAATAAATCCGAGCAATTGTTTAAACACTCAAGTCGAATCACATCTAAGCTACCATCCTATTTTTAAAAGTTTATTATAGTTTGGAGTAACTCACGAGATTCGGAACGCACCCACCATGTAACAACATACGTTAGCTAGTTGTCATGTCTTTTAACGTCAGTATATGTGTTTATTGTTTTTAAAGTCGACGCTATCAAAGTAAATTCTTTGGTGTTATTCGCGTGATTTTATGTCGTATTTTTCTTGTTTTCACATCCTAGTAGACCAGATTTGTTTCAATTCTGCGGAGTTAGAAATTTGATGTTGCATATTTATTCTGTATATTCGGACGAGTAAGTTGATTAAAAAAAATGTAATGTTAGGATTAATTTTCCAAATTACAGAGCTCCTGAAGATGCCTTGAGAAGGCGAAACATGTAGAGCAGATATTGAAAATAAAAAATCCATTTACGTACAATCTGTTTCTTATTCCAATTTGAACTTGTTTTCCCTATGAATGATTCTGTATAAAAATGCTAGTCCCGCCCTATATTTACTAGATAATAAAATCCAGTTGGTAAACTGGCGAATGTGGAATTTTGTGGTACAAGGTCAGAAATTTCTATTACTCATCAAAGTGATTTGAAAACTTCTTCAGGAGAATTCGGTTTGCCCCGTGAAAAAAGCCAACCTTCGCTTTTGCCTTAATTCCAGCGGTGCAAAAATCAAAGGAGACTCCACAGCGCCGTTGATTCTCGTGATGACAGATAATTTAAAGCCATTAGCCCAGTGAATGAATCAATTTTTCTTTTAGACAGTGACGGCGCCAGGAATAATTACAGGTTGAAAAGACGACTAATGCAGGGGCGGGTTTGGGCGTCTCTACACGTGCTTAGTTGTCACTTGGGATCATGTGAATACGCCGAAGGGCACAAACGGACTCCTTCAGAAGCTCGTCACGACTCATCTGCCTTCTGTCTGTCTGAGCGGTGTGTAATTAAAACAACAGCAAAAGAGAACATGTTAATGGAGATGTTCTAACTTTCCTTAGAGTTCTTCGAGCCCCACTGAGATATCGTGGAGTCGTGAAAATATGAAATTTGAGGCCTTGAATGTAGATACTATTATGGGTATAAAAAATGAGGTTATAATTAAAAAAAAAACGAGTTTGGCAAAGCTTTCGTAACCTCCTGAATCATGGTTTTTTAATCCTGAATATTCATCTCGTGGGAGCCTAAAAACGACAATTTTCTGAAGAAAAACCTTCAAGATATTCATGTTTCAATCAGGACTCCATTTTCAAATTTTTTTTTGTAATTTCACGTTAAGAAAGAATTATTTCCTGACATGAATCCGAAAATTTGACATCAAAACAACGCACAATTTTATAAAGAATCTATTTTTATAATGAACTATGACCTTCCTTTTGAAAACGGAAAGTTGGGGGGGTCCCACAAATCTAAAAAAAATTTCTCTAGTCAAAGCTCAACCTGGAATTGCAAACTTGAATTTTGATTGCTTCCGGAAAATATTCTAACGAACGGTATTCTTGTAACACCCGGTAGGTATATAATTGTGTGAAATTCGTATATTTTGTATATACTGTTTATATTTTTTTAAATTATTGTCTTTTTATTAAACAGACAAACAATATTATAAAGTTACTGCATGTTGGTCAAATCGATAAAACACTATCGGCAGAATTAGAGTTTGCACTGGAATTCATTGTAAAATTCTTTCATGATTTCCAATATCAGCAAACTTTTAGAAAACAAACCGCATTACTTTATATTATTTGTCTTTCAGTATCGTAATACTGTAATTACAGTACTTAAAGTAGTGTTGTAATGAAACTCATCACATCATTGTTTTCAGTTATATTCTTCGTTTTGTGGTTGTCAGTACTGACCTCAGATCCTCTCAATGTTCATATCAAATTCATTCAAATTCCGTAATCTGTCAAATTTCGTACGTCACACCAACTGCCAAGATATAGGTATATATATACAATACAAAAGTCACTAATCTGAATTTTTACTCGAATTTCGAGAGTATTTCACAAAACTTGACTGAGATAGAGAATATATCGTCTTATACTCGTTGCAGAAGGTAATTCCAACACTCATGCTTTCGAAAACTCGCTCCTTCTTCGATCGTGTTGGACTAGGAGCTCATTCTGCTACTTGTTTTAGAATATACTATTCTAATTCAGTTCATTCTGGCATATCATGTAGAGAAGAACAAAATCCTGCGGGAATATTTCATTCTAGCACAGTTTTCATGGTGATATATATTGATTTTATGTGAGCCTCCTGCCTCGGATTCATTTATTATCCGTCAAATTTATGGAAGAGGAAACAGTTCTGCCAATCAATATTCTGAATACAAAAATTTCGATAAAAATTTAATGAATTAGAAAAATAATGTCATTCGAAAACTCGCCATTCAGTGGCTCGAATTTTAAACTCGTGTAAGAATATCAATGCCTTCTGCACTTGCATCATAAACAACTATATCATTTCATATTTGAAATCAACTTCCCATAGACAACTTTCATTTTCAACCCTCAAATGACCTTAGAATCAGTTTCCATGGTGATTTGAAAATAAGGAAACTCAAATATTCTTGTCAAATCTATAACTGTGAAATAAATGGGAATATATTTTTATTCCATTTCAATTGAATACAACAAAACTTTGTGGTAGAAGTACCACAAGTTACTTACGTTGGTATGTGAAATGAAATTCAATTCAAAGTTCCAAAAAATTACCATTATAAGAGATGTTATTGTTAAAACCTTAAGACGGAATAGAGAAAAAATTATATATCCAATTGACATTTTATTCAGAAAACGTCTTCGATATTGACATCCATTCCATCGATCGCTAAAAAACCCGATATGAATCTGACTAGTTGACATTCCAATAATGAGCTTTTTAACTGTCAATTAGAAGCTTGTCATATTGAATTTCGGCACCGAAATTGCGTACCTAATTGATCTGTCAAAACTTGGTGTAATTGACAGAATTGAAGGTAATTCGAGCGGACTGCAGCTATGTTATCTTCAAGAAAGATATTCACTATCAATTCTCTGGAGGAGTACGAACACACCTCTTCGCTGAAAAACTTTACATATTTTGAAGGAGATAAGTTTGGATCTGTAGAACTTTTCGAGCAAAATCGAAATACGGAAGAGGGTCGGCTATAATTCAAAGGGATAAGGATCGACTTAAAAGCTCACCTAAAGGACCAATATCGGTTCGCAGTTTTACGAATCAGGAGCGTAACATCTAAGAGGACATTTCGAAACTTGAGTAGCATAAAATTTGTTTGAATTTCATGATTCAACTTCAATTGTGAGGGCGAAATTATTTACATCAAAATGAATAAAAAAAGCTTGACAAAAGACTTGAGAAAGTGAAAAATCAATAAGTGCATATGTTTCAAAAAGGTTATGCTCATGGGTCAGGAAATTCATAGCCTCCAAAAAACTTTTTTCTCTATTTCAGTTTCGTAATGCTTTAAGTACAAAACTTTATCCTATCAATTTTCAAATCACTTTTTTCATGTGAGGTTTCCACAGTGTCTACTTATTTATTGATTTGAAACAAGTTTCATACTACATCATATTGGAAATCTCAAATTTATTCTACAATTGAAGGTGTTTTCAATGATAATTATTTTATGCATGCATATGTTATCCACTTTCAACGTTTTTCTGCAATACAGATGTTTTTTCCCAGCAGGAATAAAAAAGATGATATTATCAGATTTTGAATGTATTGGCTCCATTCTAAAATCAGTTGTTCTCGATCAATTCTAGTGATCAATAGTTTCTCTTTCGTTTGATTTTCTACACTCGATGGCTATGCAACGCGAAACACGCAATTTGACCCAAGAGCAATGTGCCCAAGCGGTAGTTGTGCGAGAAGAAGGGTGGACATACACAAGAATTGCAGAAAGGTTTGGAGTTTCCCATACAAGTGTGATTATTGTATGGGATGGAATATCTTTGACTGCTTGCATAGACCTAGTGGTCGTTGATAATGGAGCTATGAATACTGATAAGTATATAAGGAACATTCTTGAAGAGCATGTAGTGCCATTTGCCCCATACATTGGTGAACATTTCATTTTTATGGACGATAATGCCAGACCCCATCGTCGTGCGCGCATCGTTCAGGAGTACCTTGAAAAGAGGTTGAAGTCTCTCGAATGGAATGGCCAGCAAGAAGTCCAGAACTCAATCCGATTGAGCAGGTTTGGGATAACCTCAATAGAAGGCTGAGAAAATCATCCAGCTACTCTTAATGACTTAGGAATCAAACTCGGAGAAATCTGGGAAGGATTTTAAGATCACTCATTTTGAGTATGAACCGTCGTTGCCGAGCTGTAATTAACGCAAGGGGTGGAAATACCAAGTATTAAATCACTTATCAGCATTTCAGTATTTTGAAAATTGTTCATTTCTCTTCTTTCACATAAGATTCGGTGGAATCCTGAATTTTTCTTCCATTTAATGTGTCTTGTTTCGTTCGAAACCTTCCGAGAGCATAAAAAAAAGTTATAAAGTCAACGTAGAGTTAACTTTCATTAAAATTGAGTTATTTTTTTGGCACAGTGTATATCGCAAGGGCTTGTGAATCCTTAATATGTCCAATTTTTGCGAGTTACCGTGTTACAAACGGTCATAAGCGGTTACGATTTTCTGATACCGTTCGTATTTTTGCGAGAGCGGTAATAGAGGGGAAGGTGTTATAACGTAGCCGTATATACGTCATCATTGTGACCGTTGTTCCAAAGCAGAGTAACTGGCAGCGGTTATAACCAAAACAAGGACAGGAGAAGCGCATTTGCGCCAAATACGGAAATTGTTTTATTTTGCATCTTGTAGATTGAAGGATGCCTATACCTATGGAGTTTCATGATTTATTCATTTGATTGATTTCTAACACCCGCTAAGCAAGATGTGAAAGAAAACTTAAAATTATGCAAAATATTTTCACATCCTCTCTTTCCAAATTTGTTCTTGCCATACTTTCAAACCTATCGTAATGTGTAGAGGTAATTCTGTT
The DNA here is from genome assembly GCA_038502775.1 of Hippodamia convergens. Taxonomy (NCBI): domain Eukaryota; kingdom Metazoa; phylum Arthropoda; class Insecta; order Coleoptera; family Coccinellidae; genus Hippodamia; species Hippodamia convergens. Next base: position 10,821,689 of record CM076611.1, on the reverse strand, counting down.
CTCAGATTATTATTTTTGAATATAATAATACAGGAAACTCATTAATATTACTGGAAATGCATATTCAAATCATCCTAGCTAAAACATATGATTCCCCAGTGGCCAAGTATGTTTCAGCGAGGATGTATAACCGTGTTAAGAAATTGACAGTGAGGATTGTGGGGATAACCGCACTATCACCAAAAGTATAACCGGACTTATAAAACGATAACTCGCAGAAATTGGACTATAGTTTCTTGCTCTGAGCTGCCTAATACGTATTCCTGATAAGAATGTCTATTTTTGGTCTAATCTGTGGTGGGATTCTGTATCGTCGAAGCGTATCGATCGCGCAACGAAACGATTGTTTTCTCGGTATCGGTATTCTATAACGAGATTCGGCAAGCCTCGTAGTGGAGGAAGAGCATGACTTCTGACGATAACGTCAGCGTTATGGGTATGGGTACAGCTTGCGTTAGGAAACTGTTGATGACAATTCCGACTGAAGTGTTAGACGTTTAAGTATTCTGAGGCGTTAAATACAGAATCCCACCACTGGCCGGACTACATGGAAAAGTGGACGAGCTGAATGAATGAGGCCGAATTTATCACTGTTTCATGGGATCGATTTCTGTCGAGGGAGGCCTTTTCCAGTGCGCTCATGGGGTTCCGTCCGAGTTTAAAATCATATTTACGGGGAACGAGAGGATGCAGCAGCAGTATCAAGAGAATAGGAAGGGTGGCATCTACATTTCACGGGGCGGCCGCCGAACTATAAAAAGCTCCGATTCGGGCTGACTTTATCTCGGCCATAAATTTGCCAGAAGCTGCGCTGATTTATGCGTCCACCATAAATGCACGGCCCCCGAGTTTCCCCGAAACTCTTTCCCGAGAACGTCCCGGATTTATGCCCGGCAATACCGCAAACTCATCCGCGCACTCGTTAATGGAGTTTTAGGCTCGCACTCCGGTAATTTGCTCGAGTTATGTGGGAAATTCGGGCTGTTACTGCATGAAACGACGCCCTGCCTGGCAAGCATGAGAGGAATTCGAGGCTCTGATTCGAAATTTCAACCGCCTCGCTCGACCATAAACATTTAAAAAGATATCATAGTAAGGAGGGTTGATTTACCATTTTTTTTAATATTACCATTATCGTATAACATACTGTTATTGCATATGAATATTATTATTATCATTATATAAAGATATGAGTACAGATTCCTATAATCTCAAAAAAGGAGAAAAATAATCTATACTAACTGACAAAGAAACTGCAATAACCTTGATGTCCCAAATATGCTATATGGGCGAAATAACGGCTTATCTGGGCGGCCATAGCAAAAGATTCACATGTGTCACTTCAATAAAGTTTAAATTAACTCTGGCAACATGAGACCGAGCATTATCTTGATGAAATATTGGATTCTCGAGCCGATCTACAGCCATCATGTGCACCTAAGGAGATTTGAGATCAGAAAAGACGACCTGATGCCATGTCACATTCCAATGTTGTCGTTCTCTGCACCACTCTAATCGTTAACGTCGATGCTCAATCGTAAGAGGTAACACAGTCGAAAAGACCTTATACGCCGTAAACCGTTCGGACAGTTACACAGTGGCCTTGTTCTTCCATCCAGTCATCAATTGCAATTGGTCTCTAATGGCCATAAGTCTTGGAAATCGATCTTGAACTTCATTGGTACCCCTACTCAGGTGCCTACTCTTCTTCGATTTTAGGCATTATCAAACCACGCTTGAAAATATCTTATAACAGTAGTTGGATTTCTGTTCGTACAGGGTGATTCACTTATCTTGGTAACTTTCTCGAGAACGTCCGGATATTTTTTCATTCTGTGAATGACGTTTTGAACAAGTCAATGTCGACTTGAGATGCGCATAAAAATCTGCGGAATAAATAAAGATGTCAGGCGTCGAGGCGCTATCAAAAATTTTTTCTCCAGGGACATCCCTTTTTTATCATGTCACTCGAAAGATGATTTCATTCTGAACTTTTTTTTCGAATACAATTTTCATCCATTTCTAACCGTCAGCGATTTGCAGCGTGTTTTATGTTAATTCTATTCCATTTATTTTTTTCTGTATTGTGGTATTATGCCTTTATTTGGAGACAGATATGATTTTGTGCCTTGAATTCAAGGAGGCAGTTTTCTTAACAATCTGCCTCTTCATATGAATTAAATATGTGGATACAGCAAGATGGGGATCCATGTCACAATGCTGCCATTGTGAGGAGATATTGAGATCAAAAATTCTAAAATAAATGGACCCTTATATTTTGACCAAAGTAACTTATAATGATTTAGGGAAATGATATAACTTATGTATTGATCATAATGACTAGATGACCTAGATATGATTTTGTTTCGTAACATGAAGGAGGTTCTGTAACAAACTATTTCTCTTTCATTATATTCATCAAATATTATATCTTATAACAATGAACATTTTTTTCAATAACAAACGAAACATTTCGAATCATATGTTCTATATACCGGCCATTATGATCCATACATAAGTTATATCATTCCTCTATTTCATTATAAGTTACTTTCGTTAGAATATAAGGATCTACTTGGGCACATGCGTTTCTTATCTTTATTTTCGAATGTTATTAGAATCAGTTTGGTATACCATATTTTTGAGGGTACCCAGAAAGTAATTCATCAGCTTTAGGTCTGGCGATACCTGATGGTTTCTATCCATTTATTTTCGAATTCTTGATCTAAATATCTCTTCACAATGGCAGCGTTGTGACATGAAGCCCCATCTTGCTGTAGCCACATATTTCATCTTATTTGAAGAGGCACATTGACTAGAAAACTAGCCTTCTCGATTTCAACGCACAAAATCATATCTATGTCTCCAAATAAAGGCATACTACTACAATACAGAAAAAAATTAATGGAATAGAATTAACACGCTGCAGATCGCTGACGGTTGGAAATTATTAAAAATTGTATTCGAAAAAAAGTTCAGAATGAAATTATCTTTCGAATAACATGATAAAAAAGGTATGTACCTGGAGAAAGAATTTTTGATAGCACCGCGACGCCTAGCGTCTTAATTTATTCCGCATCTCAAGTCGACATTGACTTGTTCAAAACGCCATTCACGGAATGAAAAAATATTCGGACGTTTTCGAGAAAATTGGGGTTACCAAGATAAGTGAATCACCCTGTACGAGTATTATACGTTATTTTCTCAAATTAATGGAATTCTTCTTGAAACTAATGAAATATTTCTGTAAATATCGTTTAGTGACTTTTGCATTGGAAAATATTGATTGCAGAACTGTTTTCTACCTCATTAATTTGAAAGATAAGAAATAAATACATGCTAGGATACCAACATGTAATCAATAAATTATTAAATATTCTCGCATTCTTATGTCCTACAAGATGTTGCAGAATCAATAGAGTTGACACATAATCAGAGAAATAAACCTCAGAGTTTGTAGTGATGTCCATGGCATAATCAATTTTTATGCCAGAGTCTTCTGAGCCTTTCAACTTCTGGCAAAAATTCTTCTTCATCTAATCTAAATCATTGAAAGTAGTGAAAAGCATACCTATCAGTTAGTATCCATTCATCATTGGATCTTACAAGGTTTTCTGAGAGCATAACTGTTGTTCATCGACGTTAGTATTTCTTGCAGCTCTACATGAAAGTTGTAAATACACCTTAATATGGAACGCAAAATCTTCATCCTGAGCTTTTTCTCCTGGCTTTTTGACTCGATTGCGACTCCTGCTTTCACGTCATTCTAATGTTTTATTCACTAGTTCTTCCCGAAAATCTTCTAAAATGGTTTTCAAAATTATCAGAGTAATAGTACTATACACTTACTTGGATTTGTAGGTATTTTGGGGGTGGTTGACTTCTTGTGAAATGTGGTACCATTAAGTGCAAGAAGCAAGAAAAATTTAGGTTGCAAATGTTTTTCATCAGCAATCTCGCAGCTCCCCTTGTATCTTGATCCTCAAAAGTATCGCACAATTTGTCCACAGTCCACAGCATCGACCAAACACAGAGAAAACAATTCTGCCAATCAATATTTCACAATGCAAAAATCACTAAACGATATTGATGGAAATATTCTATTAATTTCAAAGAAACTTCAATGAATCAGAGAAAATAAAGTGATACCCGTTTCCATTTAAAAACTCACCACTTGGCTGGTTTTTGAATTTTGAAGTCGTAGGAGAATTTCGATGTCTTCTGCACTTGTATTATAATAGTATATTCTAATACAAGTTGCAGAATGAGCTCCTATTCCAACACGAATGCGAAATTCGAAAACGAGCGACGAAGGAGCGAGTTTTCGAAAGCATGAGTGTTGGAATTGCCCTCTGCAACGAGTATTAGACGATATTTTCTCTATTTCAGTCAAGTTTTGTGGAAAACTCTCGAAATTCAAATAAAAATTCAGATTAGTGACTTTTGTATTGTATCTTGGCAGTTGGTGTCACTAACGAAAATTTGACAGATTGCGGATTTGATTCGAAAATTGAGTGGATCAGAGGTCAGTACTGGCAACCACAAAACGAAAAATATAACTGAAAACAATGCTGTAATGAGTTTCATTACACCACTACTTTTAGTACTGTAATGAACTCATTACGATACTGAAATAGACATCAAATGCAACAGTAATTTAATTTCGATAAAATGCTAAACGAAGTATGGGGTGAATCGTATGTCAATCGATTGTACCAATTCAGCACAAAATTCTTTCAAGTAAAAACATCACCACGTTCGTCGTATTTTCTTGCGGTTAAAATAGTTAAAAAAAATCGACTTGTCTACTCCTATTCCATAAACATTTCCATTCAATTGGTTCAATCCACATTCTTGTATAAAATTCACAGCTGGGGTTCTCGTCTCACTTTTCATTCTGTATTATGTTTCTTTCGACCAAGAAATTAAGTGAATTATTTTATGGGCTTGACGGTTGAGCTGTGGTCATCGAAGTGACATGTCACAAGAAACGGTAACTACAAATTCGGTCGTGTGGCGCCTAAATGTTTGTGAGGTGCCCTTTTTCAGGAAATTCTCGGAATGAGGGACCAGGTAAGTTGAATTTAGCCACCCTATCGGTTACCTATAAAATGGCAGGGAAGCACTCTCTATTTTTCGGAGACGGGAAGAGAAAATACATAACCAATTTAATGATTTGATGTGATTATTCTTTGAATTATTTTCTTTCATCAATCAATTTATATGTACTTAATTGCTTCATGTCGTAAAAAGGTATAGATAATAAAAAAATCTTTGATTTCACAATTGGGATAATTAAAAATTTCATTATTTCTGCAGTGTAGGTAGGTACACATTTTACAATGCTTTTTATTTTATTTTGACCATTAGGAAAAAAACAGATGACTTCCATACACATAAAAGTATTCACATTTTAAACAAAAAATGCAGGAGAAAAATGAAAATTATTATTTGTATGGAAACAGATAAAATAAATAAAAATCAAATCATCAAATAAAAAAAAATTCTGGCGAGTGCCAGCAGATTGAAAGTCAATGCATAAATGTATGTTGTTAAAATACATTTTTTTATTAGCTACATTTCTACATTTCTGATATTATTATGAGGGGTGTTTTAGAGGGTGAATTTTTTTGGGACTACTTCTTTCGATGTATCTGTTTTTGTGAGAAAAATAAAAGCATTCGATGGAGCGAAGAACACTACATGATAAATTTATTCATACTCAAATACAAAAAACTTAACAGTTTTCGAAATATTTGAGTTTTTGTAGTCACGTGATGTCAGCAGATACACTTATGGCAAGATTCATCGTTAACGATATTCAAGCACGCCATTAACACTGTTCTTAATTTTTTCAAGGATATATCCTTCCTGTGCCGCTGATAAACAAAAACCAAGTAACAATAAATATGACCCAATAAGGTTTGGATAAAAATAAATGTTAGTGGTTATGAGGAGATTTTTTTTTTTACTTTCATCATCTTTGAAGGGAAAATATGGATATACTTATTTTTCAATAAGAAAGCTCGGTACACATTTTTTACTCACCATTTATAAGAGAATTCTTTGCACTATCTGTACTTCTTGAAGGAGGATAAAAGAGGTCATGATGACTGACGTCTCAAAGTTCTTACGGCACTAAAATGAAATCTCGTCAAGAATTGAACCTGGTTCGAGAAGATTCGTAAAAAAATTATTAATAAACTCACCAATCTGTGTTTCAAGCGTATAGAATAACTTTCAAACTACATCTCGTGCCAAGAAACCTGAGGAATTTCTTGAACCATAATTGAGCGTGAATGGTACTCCCAGACGAAATTTAAAAAATTCGAATTGTTGAATACATAACACATGTTAAATTTGATAGTCGAAAGGAATAATTCTGATTACTTTACTTACCAATGTATGATTTCAAAAACCTGTGGCCGTGGCCTGTATCAATTACATTTAAAAGCAATGAGAAAACTATTCCGTACAAAAATAAAAAATGATCTCAAACTGATTCAATTAGAAAAAGGCAATAGATTTTACAAAAAATTCGAGAAAGATCGACACTTTATTAATCATTCGTTCAAGATCTTTGTAATTATTTCAACGATATTCTGACGATAACAATCATATGGGGAAGTGATCCCTAAGAGCTCAACAAATTTCGAGAAGCAACTTTGTTCCAGATATAGTAACTGAGATGAGTTTAAAAAATTTGTGCTTTGGATATAGGAATAAGAGTATTCAACATTCTAATTATGCCTATGAAAGTTGTTTCATTTTTATGAATGAAAAATTCTGTTGCAATCGATAAATCCCGAATTTTCTCTTGAAATATGTATACTCAATTACTCAATGTATCTACTGACAATTACATCACGTAGTCTTCCTCCTGAATCTTCTTCAGATAAATTGAACGGATTCACTCTAATGAATCACCCGGATGACTTTTTATGACAAGCATTTTAGAGAAGAGTTTTGGTGAAATGGTCGCCAGGTATGCGCTTCATTTAACATGTCAGACAAGATCTCTATCTGGAATATAAAGTATCATGCTTATTTTTATATGAGAGAGGAGTTCTCGGCCACATAATGAGGAAAGCATGGTATCAAGACGAATTTTTCCTGCTAAATTTGTCATATCCCAATTAAATGATGTATGTCCAGGACTGCTTCTGTATTTATTGCTAATGGCGCCTATACAAACAAGGAAATCTCTGTTTCTTAATTGATATCGTTTATTTATTTCTCTCTCCAATTAAATTGCTTAATGAACGTTTCATATAATCGAGTTAAATGTACTCAGAAGAAAGTGATTTAGGAAATAAGGAGTTGTTATTGAGCATATAAGATGTAAGATTTCAATTATAGTTTTTCATTTTCGTATTTATTGAACATCTAGTGATGGTAATGTAGCTATCTTCTCTTCAAATATATTTCAGGGACACGTTTCTCAAGGGGTGTTTTGAAATAATGATGTTAACAATATTTCAGAGTGGGATTCTTGGTAGGATCCAAATATTTTCCTTATACGAAGTTTTTGATATGTAACACTTCACTAATCGATTAGTTGTAAGGTTTTTAGACACCAATATCAAGGAGTTCATCAAATCGAAAAAGAATCCAAAATCTTATTAAAAAAATCATTTTGAGTTACTAAAATCGTTTTCGAAAACAGACCGATTCATAATTCTGACGCAGTAATAGTTGACAAATCATTGCTCAGTCAGAAAATAGATGAGAGAATTCATAAATTCCTATATCCCCAATTGATGATGACGAAATTTCTTTCCCACTGTATCTTCCCAACATGTGCAACGGATTTTCAGTATGACCAATATGAACTCCTTGAAGAATTTTCGAACATGAATCTTTTAACTTTTGGTACAACCTCCAGTGGAAGTGTCACTATTTCTGAAAGGTGTCAATATTCAATCTTAAAGATTTGAAAAAAATCGCCATACAGAAGTCCGAGTTGTAAAGCTGTCAAAACAGATCCGTGCCTCTAATCTCTGAGGGAGGAAGAGTTGTGACAACACATGTTATCATAGATCTTGTAATCTTTTCAACCATATGGCCACTGTACTGATCAGATCTGACTACTGTTTATTTTCTGTTTGCAGATGAGAAGGACTGTCAAGGATTATCAAGGTATTGAAACTGTGAGAATGTTGCTTCAAGAGATTTAAAGTGCGGGGTTTACGGTGATAGTCATCTGGTACCGGACAGTAGCAACTGAAGGTTTGAATTGTGAGGCTTCGGTAAAAATTCACAAGAACTATTTATTGATACTAAGAGCAATGGTATGGTTATTGATTCAAATTTATTTTTGGAGGATTATGCATTTTCTGAAAATTTTGTGGTCTTTGGAAGGGAATCAATTGAAAATTTTCAAATAATGAAAATGCCCCTATGTAAATTACTGTTCCAATATGTCATTACCTAGAAAAAAAATCCTATCAATGAAAGAACAATAAAACTTCGAACCTATTCAAATGTTGGTTTAAATTCACGTTTTTTTTATCTCTTGAGTTCTTAATGTCTCTATGTTTTCCACAGTTTCTGAGAATATTCTGCACACATTTTTTTTGTTTCTTATCAAAGATTTAGTTTTTGTTTTCACAGATCTCAAAAGATGAGAACATTTCTAATGTTGAATCATTTCTTTTAGAAATGTATATATGTATATACTTTTATAATGAATCAAATGAACATGAACGATTCCATCATCGAAATATTATTCGAGAATTGATGTTCCTTACAATTTTTGTTAATAATCGTTAGAGTCAGAAAAATGATTTATTAGGTATGCTAACACGAATAAGAAAACTTTCTGCTTAATTTATCAATTTCCTGATGAAATATCTGCAAATAAAAAATGTTCTCGGCCGGGTCCCTTTGATATTTTCTATATTAGTTATGATTTTCTTTCTACGCTTCCTGCGTTATGCCTTTTTCATAAAGAAGAAATGAAATAAATCATTCTTCAAGGCATACGAAGGCACGTGAAAATTTCGAAATATTATAAAGCTTCTAAAGAGAAACAATTGTATTTGAAGGAAATTATCACTGAATTTTCGACATCTCTTCATTCCTATTCTATTCGTATTCATCTCCATCAACAAAGTTGTACTGTCTCAACAAACCGACATGTCATGAATAAAACACCAACACTTACAGATGTTCCAAATAATAGGGGGTGGCTGTCTCTAGGGGTTGATAATTTAATAATGCCGGGGTATAAATCATCTGTCAAGGTGATAGTGTCCCAGTGGGAAGGTCCTGCGTCCATAATTGCCTCATTGTCAAAATAGTGACCAAGCACAGCGTGTTCTTTGCCTACAAGACCACACACTTCATAGCCACTCTTGAGAGAATAAAAGAATTTCGGATTTGACAAATTGAGAGAATACGTCAAGCAAAGCACGTGAATAGTGGGATCGGTCCCGTACACCTTAAGGTTTCGTGTAATTTCATAATCATCCTTGTGAAATATGATTTCCGTTTAATCCACAGGGTTCGAGAACATATCTCTGCCAGCGAAATATCATCAATTTGACTACTAGTATTTTCTCCAAGAATAATAATGTCCATGTGATCCATCTGAGGTGACTAACTTTATAACTTGTTCTACATGCATAATTTTCAATTTCCTCATTTCGGACTTGTAGTGGAATTGAATTGAATGTGGAATTTTATTATCTTAATGGTCAACATATTGGTATCAATATATCGTTACAAGAAATCTTCGATTTTCCCGAAATCCCACAACTGAATTAGTTTAGCAACTAGAGTCGTCACCCATCTAGGGTCTCAAATACTGAGGAATAATAGGGGTTTGTTAAGTGAAAAATTTTCGTGACGCCATCCGTATTCAAGATACAGGGCGTTGAAAAAGAAAAAAAATATACACATTTTTAACGATTTTGCCGAAACTTCTAACAACATTGTAATAAATTTTATAAGAACATGTTTTCTAAGCTGATACATCTAATGAATGTGTTTTGATGTCTGTCTCTCACAGAGGGCGCTAGTTACACGGTTCGTATCAAGTTGTTTTGAACATAACTTTTTTGATATTAGATTCATCAAGCTAAATTTTAAGCGATCTTAAAAATCATTCAAATTTACACCAAAAATATACTCCTGATTGAACTCGATACTGTGCACCATTTTCGGAATATTTTGATTTGAAAATTATGAAGTAATAATGGATGTTGGTATAAAGTAATGACAAATGTATTGATTGAACAAAAAAATTACAAGACAATTTTAAAAAAGGCCAAAAAAAATTCAATTAGAGTAGGTGTTCAAAATGTCCTCCGTTTTCACAAAAACACAAATCTATTCTTTTTTCTAAAAAATTCATTAATTTTCTTAACGCTTGGGAGTCAGCTAAATGAGGTCATTGATGTGATGTTGAATTATGTCCTTCAATTCTCGAGGTGAATTTACCCCTGTTGCATAAATTTTTTCTTCAAGGTACTACCAAATTGTGTAATCCAAGGGATTGAAATCGTATGACCGAGGAGGTCAATGAATCGGAGCTTCTACATTTCTACCAATCTATCGATTCGGAAAATGGTTACTCAACCGATTACGACATCTTCTATCAATGTGGCCTGGAGGTCCATCATGCTTGATAATTGAAAATAATAATAATTAATTACTTTATCAATACTTTATACAGCATCGGTTTTTGCTCCATAATTTTCAAATCTATATACTCCGAAAACGGTGCACATTATCGAGTTTTCATCAAAAGTACTATTTTGGTTTAAAATTGAATAATGTTTAAGTTAGCTAAAAATTTAGTTCAATAAATCCAATATCAAAAAATTTATGTTCAAAACAACTTGGTACGTACCGAGTAACTAGTGCCATCTATGAGAGTCAGACATCAAAACACATTCATTAGATGTTTCAGCTTCCAAAACATATTCGTATCAAATTTATGCCAGAAGTTTCGGCAAAATCTTAAAAAATGTGTATATTTTCTTCTTTTTCAACGCCCTGTATCTTGAATACGGATGGCGATACGAAAGTTTTTTACTGAACAAACTCTTATTATTTTTCAGTTTTCTATCTATCACAGAGAGGGGGTCACCTTTTTCTGAAATACCTAGAATAAAGCACAATTCCTTCAAAATTGAATAAGTACTGTTCAGAATTTTATATAAAAAGCTCGTGTTATTGAATCTCCCGCGGTTTTCCAAGCTAAGCTTGATCCAGCTTCGTTGTACTCATGATCTTCTATTAGAAAAAAGCATAACATAGTTGGATTTCCTAATAGAAAATGCTCAATTGGAAGAATCTGAAAAAATATATTATTTTCAAGATTTTGTTACAGAAAATTTGTTCAAATTAAGTAATAGTTATGAGAATGAGTCATATCAAACTTGAACTCTTCATTACACTTAAAAATTTAATTTTAATTATTTTTCGATAGATTAAAAATGATGAATTTGATGTCATATAACCTGCCAAGTCTGAAGCAGTTAGCTTAGCCCCTGACCACAATATCGAGCTATAGTCCTCTTCTTGAGTGCATTAATTTTTTTCAATGTTTTTCTCAGTTCCATCACCCAATTCATCCTAAGTGTTTCTTTTTCATCATCTTATGATTCATTTCAAACGATGGATTTTTTCAAGTTGAATACATGCAACAAAGAAAAAATTTTTTAGAACTAAACTGAAACAACAGAATCAACATAACATTAAAGTTCCATTTTATTTTTCCGTTCCTCTTTTTCCTCAAACCATATGAACCTTATTACATTGAAGATATAATACCTATAGATTTTTTTTGCTGAAATGCTCATCGTTTTCCACCTTTTTTGGTTTTTCAAGTTTTCAGTTACTCGAGTTTAGTTTTTCTCGAGTACTTTCCATAGGAGGATATGTGGTTGAAATATCATGAAACAAAATACTGCTTCCGGGCCGTTTACATGTTCATGGCCATCGTGAATGAAAATTTGAAAACGAAAAAGGCTTACCAATAAATTTGACATTTAATTATCAATCCAGAATAACCTTATTTTCGGTCTTATTTCTTATTTTATTATCTGTTCAGCCATCCATTTATAGGGTTTCAAATTGTGGATTACCACGCTGTGGTTGGAGTAAGGTTGACAATACAAATTTGGTCATCGGCTTAAAAAAAACGATCACACCTCTACTGAAAAATTTGAAAAGTTATGTGAGATGAAAAGTGATTTTTACCGAGTCATCTAGTATAATACTTCCCGAAAAGTATTTATAAAGGAAAGTGTGTGTCAGAATGAAACCCTTGAAAGGTTTTTCAATCAAAGTTGATGGTTCCAATTTACTTCATCAAGTATAATATATAAAAAAAATCTGGGGTGTTGTTAACGCCACGCTTAACACTGAAGGGTTTCGATGCTTTTTTCCTGGCGCCGCGCAGAACCTGCAGGTAAGGTAAATCCATGCCATTGTTTGCGAATGTTTTCACTAAGACATAATTATCCTCTTTGTGCAACTGTCAAAATTCGGGATTAATATTGTGCTACTGTGAAGCTTAGCATCAAATGTAGGGTATTTGAAAGAATACATTCTTTCGCACTCCATTATTATGGTCCATCTCTTATTCTGTGGCCTTTTTTTGTCCCAGTATTATTATGTACCTTCTCAGTAGGCTCTTGACTGCTTCTTTATGCGGACGGTTTAGCTTTTATTTATACTATTTACGGTGCTTATTTTCTTATTCTGCCAGAATGTTTTCGGGGTCGTGAATTCGGTCGAAAATGTGAGAAGTGACAGTGATTTACCACTAAGTCCATGGGAGAATTGGAACATGTCTCTTTTATGCGTTAGGGGTATCCCACGAGTCCACAATGTCCATGATGGACCTCGGGCCTTTTGGGACCGATGTAGAATTTCCAACATTACTGATACTGTTGCAGATGATACTCATCATAGCTCTTTTTTGTTCACATAGGTGTGGATAAGCTTTCTCCAATTTGAGCTGAAAGAAAAAAATTTTTATGAAAGCAATTTTCGAAACAAAAGAGACTATTTACAGGCTGTTTCAACATGGTCTAGGAAACTTTCACGTCTTTCACCATCTCCTATAAACTTATTCGAGGGCACTCTCGTTCTGCCTCTTGAATCTATACAGGTTTAAACTCCTGCATTGGCTTTCATCTTATTTTGAAAATTGATTTTTATTTAATGACTCTGGTTGATTATTTCAGGGAGGCACATCTGGAGTAACTCATCTGAATTCTGAATTTCTTTGCAACTAAGTTTTTTGTTATTATTTGGATATCAGCTTGCACGACAAAGGCATTATTAATATGACTTAGCCCGACACTTTCCATATTCCGATCTGTAGAGGAACGTTAACTCATCCCAGATATGTCAGATATTAGAAGGATTAGAAGGATTAAGTTACAGTTAGGAGTGATCTAGTTTTCTCAGAGTATGAAATGAACAAAATTGAAATGGGACCCAAGTGCCTAACACTAGCTTTCAAATAAATTTTTCTGAGGTAACAAACGGTCGGTTAAAAATGCTTAAGACTTCGCATACGCGAAATCCGACTGGAGTATACTGGCCCCAAATCTATTGATGTATAACAAAAAGAGAATCGGTCCCAATATGGACCCCTGAAGAATGCCCATACACAGCGATTCCCTCTTCGATGTATGTACCCTGTGATATCAAATGAACCTATGAATATCTTATGTGTATACTGATTATGGTATGATGATATACGATTTGACTATAATCGGTGATATACTGTTTTCTTTGATCTCACAGCTAAATATAAAACAGCTTTCTTTTTATGAAAGTAATTCGAGACAATTGAAAAGGGAGAAAAAACTGGTTGAGAACTCCTCTCCAACTATATATCTCACCTTTCAGGCAGTAGTCTATTCAAAATCTGCAAAAAACACAACTACAATCTACAACATAGTTCACTTCTTCATGACCCAAAATTTTTCAGCCTTCTACCAGTTTTCTTTAAAAATAATTTCAGCATGAGGAACAGAAGACATAGGATTACTCTTGAAGAGTTTAAAATAGAAAATTAAGATAGATTTTAGTCCGTTCCTACATATGGTGCAAAATGGGCACCATTTTGTTATTTTTCTGAATTGTGTTAGTTTTGTACAGCTGTACACTTTTCAAAAAATTGGATTTCAATGACTAGAAAGAAATTGTGGTAATTTTAAAGTGAGTTGTTCCGTTGGGATTTTTCTGAAAGTCTGTCTGTTTTTCGGTGAATTCGCGGGAAATTCGTGAAATAACAACGACATAACTTTGCCTACGAGTAGCACAATCTTTTGAACATATTTTGTCTGAAAAAAATGAAGTGTGAATTTACCGGAAAACCTGGAGAATCTTCGTGGAAATATTTACGGCACAAGACGACAGAAATTTTCTTTCATTTATGAGGAAAAAAAACGAAAGTCTCAATTAGGGTTTTTCGGGAAATGAGATATACACACATCAATTTGCTCTCATTGAGTGAAAGAGGATGTATAGAGTTCTTTTTCGCATGTCATTGGAGATATGAAACTTCAGTTTGGCGCAATTGGATGTCACTACTTTGTACTATTTTACTCAGTACTTCGGAGCTAATTGCTTCAAATATCGAAGTTTTTTATGAAGATTTTGCCCCTGAGGTGTACAGGATACTGATGAGGCCAAACAAGGCCGAAACCGGTATATCTCTCATCTCAGTGACAAAATCTAATATCATTTCTCCAACCTCATCATAAAAGATCTCTGAGTCTGAGCATTGAAAAGGTATTCATTCCGATGATTACTATTTTGAATTCATATATGTTTCAAAAATCAATTTGTGTGGTAACTGTGAGAAACGTTCTAGTAAAATATTCATAAGAATATCATTTGTAATAATTTACTTCTGCTTTGTTGGTTTTAGGTTCTTTTGCATCATCCTGTCGACAGTCAAAGTGTCAGTGATGAGGTAGAAACTATATAGGTATTGTAAATCATTCTGGTTTCAAGGGTTTTATTGCAGATCTCTTAATTTATGTACTTATAAATTCATTAATTAATGTATTCTCAAATTTGCAACATTTTGTGAAATAATAAATTTGATTTGGCTCACGTAAAATTGGAATTAACGATTCTTCTGACTCAACTTTAGAACACAACACATCAGAGCCTGAACAGAAGGAAGTCTATGGAATTAGCTAATTTCTTGGTTACCCTGTTATTTCAGGAAATGAATGAAGATGCCAAGCTCTAACAGCAAGACTCAGAATATTAAGTCGACTGCTATCGCCTAATAGAGTCGCATTCGGCTAGGAATCCTCTCAATGTATTGATGAAAACTGAAAACTGTAAATATTTTTGTAAACTGTAAACATACCAGAACCTGAACAGGGAATTAGCTAATTTCTTGGTTAACCAGTTACTCCAGGTTCAGGAAGTAACCAGTTGCGTGAATGAAGAAGCTGAATCCCAAACAGCAACACATAAATTATTAAATCGGCAGCTTTCGCCTAATAGGACTTAATGTATCCAATGGTGAGAACTGCGATTATTTATGTAAAATTAATAAATTTGATTTGACTCACTTAAAATTGGAACCAACGATTCTTGTGATTCCAGGTGGGGAACATAACACACGAATTAGCTAATCAGTTGGTAAACCAGATACTTCAGGAACTAACCAGTTGCGTGAATGAAGACGCCAAGTCCTAACATCAACACTCAGGTTATTAAATCGACAGCTCCCGCCTAATGGAGTCGCATTCGGTTAGGAGGAATCAGCATAAAGGCCCAGAGTCTTCGCATCAAACGGGTCGGGGACCTCTTCCTGACCATAGAGCACCGCCAGAGTGCAGTGTTGTTCGAGACCCGTCATTGTAGGGCCCCGTACTCGTTATCATGCGGACTGTCATGCCAAAACACGGGCCCAGAATGTTATCAACGATCTCTTTCAAATCTTGGTGAATACATAAGGGCGGTCTAGATGTTATCGTCACTCCGCTTGCTGCAGGCGCGGCAGCTGTGACTGCTAGAGATCCAAGAGCACGTCCTTGTTTTTCCAGTCCTTGCCGTTGATGGGATATCAGCCCCGCTGAGAGGTTTAATATCCAAAACGAAAACGAATTCGCTTATAATTAGGTGGTCGAAATTGCCAATCGGGCTTGAATTTATGGATATATTGCAATTTCATGGCTTGTAAGATGATGGCGATGTCCGCGGGATCGTCGGAGTACCGTTCGGGGGGGGCGGATCCTGGGCCAAATCTGATCGAATGACTTCTTTCCGTCATTTTTTTATCGGCTCTTTCGGCTGGCAGATCTCCTTTTAATAAGTTGCTGAAATGTTACTCCTTATTAAAAATTTCGGCGTTTAATTGATCAAAATTCCTTATATCACCTCGCCAACTGAGAAAACTTGGGAATGAGCTTAAAATAAAGACGATCAACTTCTGGATATTACATTTCTCGTCGTAAGAATTCAAGAAATGCACTGATCACTTATAATTTATTAACATGGATAGTCAAACTTGAACTTTAACAAGGCAAATCATGAAAAATTCTTCCGCCAAATCAAATGTATTCTTGATCAATAAATCCCTGATTTTTTTCATAAACCTTTTTTTTTCTAATTAACTGGTACGTCGAGAAATTCTAGATTCTTTTTTGCAATGGCGTCATAGGGTCATTCCTCTATCCGGAGTCAAACAAGTGGCATATGATCCATTCCGCACCAAGATGTTTCCCTTGAGATGAACATATTTCTGATTTTCATCTATATTAAACAGGCCCGGATCTACGATTCTTTTTAATCAAGGCAAAAACTCATGATAGCGCCCACACCACCCTTTAAGGTCCAACCCTTTAAGGTTGGATATGACAATTAAAAGGTTTAAAAATGAATATCTACACTACTGGAAAAATTGAAGGATAAAAAAAAAACGAAATATTTTGAGTAATTTTCAACAGGCCATAACTTCGAGAGGAATGGTCGTACAAGAAAAAACAAAAGAGGAAATTTTAGCCCTGATTTCTTGTGTTTGGACATTTACTTTAAAATTTTGTAGTGTCAGAAGTTTTGAATGATATTAGAAAATCCAACAACAACCAAATTTTCAAAATGTTTGAAGTTTCGTTTTTCGTTAAGCGCTATAATATTCGTTCATTGAACTTGAATTTCCCTCTTTTAGATCTTGATAGGTCTACTTACCAAGGAGATATCGACCCTCAAATAAACGGATCCTTTTGTCTTTGACTATCGATATCTCAGCAACCAATAATCACACAAAAAATTAACGGTGGGTGTCGAAAACCTGAATTATTTCCCCTCAAAGGCTATTCATTGCTTTGTCGAAAAAAATTTTTCCTTGAGTCATGTATTTGAAAATGCAACGAAGAGAGTGCTTTGGTGTTCTTTTGGAAAATTGAACGCTGGATCAAACATATTGAGAAAACTAATAAAGTTAAGTGGGCCTTTTACAGTTCAATATATTCACATATACCCTACAAAAAGTCATCCGATTTTTTGTTTCACCCGATCGAGTTTTTGAAATTGCTCTGGAAAGCTCATTATCTACCATTAAAACATGAGAATAAGAGTTTTTTTCGAGTTTTTTCACAATTTTATTGCAGATGTTGCTCAAATAATGAAAAAATAAATATTGAAAAAAAGTCAAAATTGTTTTTTTCATTTTTTTTTTGGGAAAATCAATTAAATTTAAGAAAAAGACTGAATTTCGTCCTTTTTCACTCTCTTTCCGGAGATTGCTTTTGTATACCTACTTTTCGTGAATACATCAGGAAATAGCTTGACTAAACAGGTTTTTCTTGAAATCCTTAGTGTTCCAAACAAAAACATACAGAAACAAAGAAGCGTAAATCCGACCGTCTAACCTCCACATGATGGTAGGTTCGCTTTGGATATCGCTAATGACGCCGGTAATTATTTTCTTAAACATTTAAAATTCTTCCTTACTTCGAAATGAAAGCAAAATCTGCGACAAAATTCAGGAAAACGTTCGAAAAATTTTGAAGTTTTACATACAATAAATTTTGTTACACTGATTACACGTTACCACAAATAACCAGAAGACATACAAAGAGTTATCATCACTTCCCACTTGTCAATTATTGCCAACGCCTTCAGTTCCAGATATGATGGGGAGGAGTCGGTAATTCCCCAGGAAAAGAAATTACTGGCCTATGTGCTTGCGTTGCGAAACATTGTTGACATAAAATATGACATATCGGATTTTTTAACCTATTCCACCCAAGTGTGGCGGTCATTCGTAGACTACTGAATTCACTGCAGTTAATTGATTTTTGGCATAGTGATGGTTTATCATGTTTCCATTTTACTCTCTCGTTTTTAGCACTAAGAAATTATTTTTTTCCGAGAAAATCTGAAAATAAATTTTTTTCAACCTCTGCTTGATTTTGGCGCCCTCTTAAGCTGGCACTCCGCTTATCACCCCCCCCCCCCCCGCAGATCCGGGCCTGATATTAAGTGATGGATAGGTCCATAGAATAGCCTACATCATTCGATATATAATACAGATTGCGTTCTTTTGCAGGATGTGAACTCTAGACGTCTCTGAACCATTGCCTCATAGGAGTACACCGCACTGCGACACGCTTAGAAAATTACCAAAATAAGCAGTTCTTGCCATTTCGTGATAACCACAATTTTTCAATCTTCTCAACAGAAAGGGAAAGACAATTTAGCACATGCAAGATTTACATGAGAAATCCAATCCAATATATTGTCCAAGATTCACTTACTCTCGACTTTTTCTACTAACAAAACTCAAACTAGGTAGTTGTTTTTGTATTATTTGGTTCCCAAAAAAATTTCCGAAACCAACCATCAACCTCATTAAGAGCGAGTTCTTTCTTTTCAAGAATAATAAATTCACAATGAATTCACAAATAGTCGCAATTTGCAATGCTAAATGCTCATATCGTTCAAGTACAACAGAAACAATAAGGATCCCAAAACTGACTCCTGAGGAACACTACACTCAACTTTTTGCTGAGTGGATATCTCACCTTCAAATTAACCTTCTGGTATCTACAAAAAATAGATATTTTCCAAAGAAGAAGTCAGCAATTCAAGCACTAGCCCTAAGAAATCAGCTTATCAAACAGAATTCTATAGGATATCACGTCAAAAGCTTTGCTCAAATCAGAATTGAGCATCTCAACTTCATAACCATCATCTATTGCCTCTATTAAACTTTCGTGAAGACATCCATTAAATCAATAGAAGTATTTTCACATTTTCTATACCAATGCTAGTTGTCATTCCAAAAATTTTTTTTCTATCCATTTCAACATTCTTTCTTTGATGAACGCTTTTGAAATTTTCGATATGCATCTAGGTAAAATTACAATTGGACTGTAGTTTTTTGAAACCATTTTTGTCACCTTCCTTTTTATAGATTGAAATAATTTTCGCTGTTTTCAACTCATCTGGAAAATATCCTACTTGCAAACATTTATTAACTAATACAGAAATAGGATGACTGATTTCATTACTAAGTCCCTTCAAAATTGCAATGTTGACTCTACAAATATCTGATTATTCTTTTAATTCAATCGATTATATTTCGTCTGATTTTATTTTCTGTAGAATCAAAGAATAAACAAGATTTCAAGTTCAAGTTCTTAGTTTTGCTGAGATGTTCTGTTCTTCATTGATTTTGATAGTTATATATTTTGTCTTTATGAGAAAACCTGTATAGTGTAAAATTGACACTTTTCAGGATCCAATAGAAAATGTTTTTCTTTCATGGGCAGGGATCCAAAACATACCTTCGAAACAAACAGCCTTGCATTTAACATTGCCAAGGTCTCGCTTCGTCCAGTATATGAAATCTTTGTGTTTGACATCTCCATCCCAATTCGAACCAGGGATAAAGAGATGCATCTGTGAGATAACACGTTAGATTGACTGATAAGGTAGGAGCACTACACACCCGGCACCCATATACTCTTATGTGACTAGTGTTCTTTTATGTCAGTTCTACTCAGCACACAATGCCACAAATTTGTACGTACAAAGGTTCCTCGCTTACATATGTATTATTCTCGACCAAAGAGGCATAGCAATTATAACAAAGCTATTATGTCTATGTATTTCCGAAAGAGCTCATTAGCATGCAACAGCGAATCAAACGTTGAGATGGTGGGAATATTTCATAGGTACGGTAGTTCGATGCGAAATTTCTATTTTAACCTTGAATATCGATTCTTATGGATAGATACTAGATACAATAAGTCTAATCTGATACATTATAGGAAAAACGACTCTTGTTGATTGTAGGAGTTTTCCTGGCAATGAAAGTACAAAAGTACAAGAATACATTGATGAAAGTACAAAATCATGAAAATCATTGAAGTTATTATGGTGATTATTCATTTTCTTTGGGCTCAATTAGGAACATAAGGAATTGAAAGATTAAAAAACAAATTTCATTCACAGTTTTGCAGAAAATTCGTAACATAAAGATGCAGTATAACAATTATAAATCAGAAGAAGTTGGAAATATTAAACATACTCGATCACAAAACTAGAATTGAAACCAAAGACTTACACAAAATGTCTTTCATTACATCGGAAACTGAATAAGCCGACAAGTAAAACAAAATCAAAATAGAAGCTAGTACCTATACAAACTTGACTATACCTGTTGATGCTAGACACTTGATGTTATACCTAATCATTTATTTCATGTGAGACCTAGAATTGAGATGAATTGTTTTGAACGAAATATATCTTGTATGTTGAAAATTAACCAAACTGTAATGTTATAGTTGTTTTTTTTTTATTTTTTCTTTTGGTCAAATCTGGAATGAAAATCTGAATGAATTACGTCACTGAAATACTCCATAATCAAAAATGTGAAATGGACCAATATTCAATTCCCAAAAGAAAATCTTTCATGATCATTATGTTCACAAATGATTCGCAACGAAGCTAAAAGTTTTCAGGAAAAAAAATAAAACGGTAAACAGAAAATTTTTTGCCTTTACGGAGGCCACACCGAAAACATTTTTGAAACATAAATGAACTTGAAATAGTTATCATCGAAATGAATACTATTTTCAATTTCCAGGCTCAGAGATCTATTATCATGAGGTTGGAGAAATCATATGTGATTTTGTCACTGAGATGAGAGATATACCGGTTTCGGCCTTGTTCGGCCTCATCAGTATCCCATACATTTCAGGGACAAAATCTTCATAAAAAACTTCGATATTTGAAGCAATTAGTTGTGAAGTTTCTCATCAGATCAGATGTGAAACTTCATTTTGACGCAATTATATGTATTTTACTCAGTACTTCAAAACTAATTGCTTCAAATATCGGAGTTTTTCATGAAGATTTTGTCCCTGAAGTGTATGGGATACTGATGAGGCCAAACAAGGCCGAAACCGGTATATCTCTCATCTCAGTGACAAAATCTAATATCATTTCTCCAACCTCATGATAAGAGGTCTCTGAGCCTGGGAATTCAAAATAGTATTCATTTCGATGATTACTATTGTGAATTCATGTATATTTCAAAAAGCAAAAAGTTGTTTAAATTCTATATTATATATCTTGAGAGTTTAAAAGGCTCTTGGAAAAAGGATCTGTAGATTTTGACGATGTCAATGAATCTCATTCGATTCAACCACAAGTTTTTCTTCCAAAGAGTAGACATCTATATTCTACATCTTGAAAGTTAAAAAGGGAAAGGCTCTTGAAAAAGGTATCTGCAGACCGCGAGTTATTCTTCAAAGCAGTGGAAACCTCATAAATCTCTCTGGAATACGAACTTTAAACTCTGAGCAATCCACATGGAATATGACATCTATTTCAAGAGAAATTAGAAGCCACACTAACCTCCTGACGTACAAACTAACAAAGAATAATAGTAGTAACATTTATAACCAGCAGTTCGCCGTACTTTAAACTCTGGGCAATCCACATAAAATATGACATCTGCTTCAAGAGCAATTAGAAGACACACTAACCTCCTGACGTACAAACCTACAAAGAATCTTAGTAGTACCTGAAAGAAAAAGGTTTCTCCTTAATCTATTTTCGAAAACCGCAATCTCTAGACAGTTCAAACACCGAAGTAGTAAAACGATTGTACCGATGCGGGGAATTTTTGTTAGTTAGTAGGTGAGTAATCTCTTTTCGAAAACCGCAATCTCTAGAAAGTGAACTGCGACAGTTCAATAACCGAAGTAATAAAACGATTGTACCTTTGCGGGGAATTTTTGTTGGTTAGTAGGTAAGTAAACTGAAAATAGAAACTTGAAAGTATTCTCTCCTATACCTGATGTTTCACTTTATGCAGGGTGAGTCTTTGACTTATATAATGCATATATTTTAAGAGAAAATAACTGTGTTCAGAAGAATCTCCTTTTAATACTATTTTTCTATTCTATTTGTCCTGGCTGAAAAGATACAAACTTCTGAAAAACTATAAAAAATGTAATCTTCGGAATATAGTTTTTCATTGATGTGATACATATTTATCGAACACAAAGTTCAACCTGTACATTTCACTTTTCCATTACATTCCTCAAATATGCCAGAAATTCAAGCCCCCAACTCTAGGAACTGAATAATTGGTCATTTTAGAAAATAAAAGTATTTTTTTACGTTTTCATAAAATGTTCCGATTTCGAGTGAATTGATGTTAAAAAATATGCAGGATATTTCACGAATGATGGAACAGTCCTTTTCATTAAGAAATTTCAATCGACATAACTCTTGAACGGTCTGATTGATTGTTGCGAAAATTTCAAGAAATGGGTATAAGATAATGACCGATGTTCGCTCATAATAACTTGTCAATAGCATAGGTAGACTGAGAATTTTATTTATTCCAGATCTTGTGAAAAACCCTGTACATCGAATTTTCAACAAGAGTAATTCTTCTCAGAATTAAGACTAAATACAATTTTAAACAATCGTGTATCATTGAATATCAAGAATTTTCAATTTTCAACACAGTCCTGTGAATCTCGCAATAATGTGTTAACTCAAATTGGATAAACTAAAACTTCCTTGTAATAGGAATGTGCAACTTTTATTTCATCCGAATAAACAATTTTTTGGGTTTTTCCCTACTTCACTTGGAAGATTTACTCGAAAAAAAATTTTCCTTGAGTTCAGAATCGGTCCAAGCACTAGATCTATTCATGTATTAGATCTGCAACGAGTATTAGTCGATATTTTCTCTATTTCAGACAAGTTTTGTGAATTACTCTCCAAATTCAAATAAAAATTCAGAATAGTGACTTTTGCATTGTATCTTGGCAGTTGTTGGTGTGACATACGAAATTTACAGATAACGGAATTTGCATTGATTTGATTTGAAAATTTTTAGTACTGTAATAGTATATTCTAAGACAAGTTGCAGAATGAGCTCCTATTCCAACACGAATGCGAAGTTCGAAAACGAGCGACGAAGGAGCGAGTTTTCGATAGCATGAGTGTTGGAATTGCCTTCTGCAACGAGTATTAAACGGTATTTTCTCTATTCCAGTTAATTTTTGTGAAATACTCTCGAAATTCAAATGAAAATTCAGATTAGTGACTTTTGTATTGTATCTTGACAGTTGGTGTGACATACGAAATTTGACAGATCACGAAATTAGAATTGATTTGATTCGATCGGAGGTCAGTACTGACAATATAAAACGAAAAATATAACCAAAAACAAGGTTGTAATGAGTTTCATTACAGCACTACTTTTAGTACTGTAATGAACTCATTACGATACTGAAATAGAGAAAGAACTTATTACGATTCTGAAATAGAGAAAGAATATTTATATTTTCGAAAAGAGCCAAATATTCATTGAATATAATTTAACTTACTTGTAGAGTTTGGTCCCTTGAATATAAAAGTATGGAATGTATCTGATGGTCATAATGAAAAAATTAATCAGGTGGGTTCAATTTTTTGTTCGTAGAGATTCACGATATCAACGAAAACTTTCATTCAATTAAAATTCAAAGAGTTATCCTGTATGTGAAAATAAGAAACTGTTTTTTTGGCTGACAAAAATTCTGTTTAAAAATTAAGAATCCAATTTTTTCTGAATTAATTCCAATGAACTAACTCTTTGAAAACTTTCATTTAGCAGGATTTTAGGGGTGGCTTAGACCATTATGAAAGTTAAAATGAGCAATATCTTTTCATCTAGGTCAAATAAAAAAAGCATATCTATGAAAAAAGTATATACTGTTGAAATTAATGTAAAATCTGAATTTTTTTTTGACTCTCTCGAAAGATGTACTTGAAATATATCAATACATATATTTTTTCTTAAAATCAATGTAAGTTATAACACGAAATCCGTAATTACAGATCGAAATATGTATCACCTACTCTTCATTTTGGCTATCCATTGAACATCAAATTGATAACAATTACTGGTCAGTTTGAGATTAAATCAATCCGGAGTGATTTACAAGGAATTAGCATACGCTGGTAATAACAGAATTATCTAATCATGCCTAGAACGTATCATTAATTAATTCTCAATTAATTAATATCTAACTCCAAGATCTGATTTATACTCCGCAGAGCAGCGTTAGGATTGGACAAGGGACGAGCCAGCATCCCCCAGCTCCGTTATAATGACGTCGGGAGAAAATTCAATTTAAGACTGGAATATTTTAAAAAGTTTTTTCTCGAAACGATAATAGACTGGTAACTGTGTTTACCTCCGATATTAATCCTCGGGGGACGGGTAGGTGAGAGTTGGATTTAAGCAATGATTGAAAGAGGGAAACGGGGAATTTGAACGAGCAGAATCGATAGAGGCACTGGAAAGTTCAGACTTAATTGACAACCTTTTCACTTCAACACTTTAGTGTAAAATTTCGAAACTGGTTGAAAAACATATTCTTCTTTCTGATATTATGAAGGAACTATTCCCTCACATTGACTTATTTTGAAACATAAGCAATGATGAATTAGAATACCCTATTCGTTTAACTGATAAGAAAGTGGCAACTGCTTTGCGTTTAACCATCTTATGAAAGTTTTGCTTCATACAGGAACAAACTGAATTACACTTGTTATACGCAAATTGTGAATTGTCACTTTCTACTTGACAGCCGTTCAACCAACTGAGGTATGACGTCATGTTTATGAACCGAGCGGTCAACCATTATCTAACCAAGAAAGCCATTTCAAACCATTTCAAGTTTTGATTCATTTGGAAAATTTCGTCAAGCCAAACTGACGTTGAGTGATGCATGAAATATCTCACATTGACATCGAACACTGCAAACCATCGAATGCATCGATATCGTTCTACAAGGAAACAAAAGATGTAAAATTCAGACTTAATATATGAAACGAGAATAATGATCAGGGTCGAATTTTGGTCGAAACTAAACTCTTAGTAAGAAAAAGAAAATTCTTTGCCTTCACTAAGGCACATCGAGAACATTTTTGAAACAAAGATGAATTCAAAATAGTAATCATCGAAATGAATACCATTTTCAATTCCCAGGCTCAGAGATCTTTTATCATGAGGTTGGAGAAATGATATTAGATTTTGTCACTGAGATGAGAGATATACCGGTTTTGGCCTTGTTGGGCCTCATCAGCATCCCGCACATCTCAGGACAAAATCTTCATAAAAAACTTCAGAATTTATAGCAATTGGTTGTGAAGTAATGAGTAAAAAAAATTTTCTTTTTCTTAAAAACATCAGGCTTCACAGTCACAAAAAGAATTGGGCGTTTCCATCACTTTGAGAAACTAGCAAGCGGGTCCTGAATAGAGCCACTGCTAAAATCTCATTCAGTGAAAGAGGAAGTACAGATTTCTTTTTTTGCATTTGATTGGGAGATGTGAAACTTCATTTGGCGCAATTGGATGTCACCACCTTAGTACTTTGTAATATTTTACTCATTACTTCACAACCAATTGCTATAAATTCTGAAGTTTTTTATGAAGATTTTGTCCTGAGATGTGCGGGATGCTGATGAGGCCCAACAAGGCCGAAACCGGTATATCTCTCATCTCAGTGACAAAATCTAATATCATTTCTCCAACCTCATGATAAAAGATCTCTGAGCCTGGGAATTGAAAATGGTATTCATTTCGATGATTACTATTTTGAATTCATCTATGTTTCAAAAATAAACTTTTAGTGCCATTTGGTAGAGTTTTACAAACCCATTCGTTTGGTCGTTACCGATTTATGAAATATGAGTCAGGCTCCAAGTTGTAAACGTTTCAAAAATCACTGGTTTACATGAAAATGATCATGGTCCACGAAGTCAGATGCCTTGGAATATAGGGTACTACACCATTTCCAAGTGTAATTCAGAAAACGTCAAAGGTATTTCAAGATTAGTCACTTCAATTTCAGAAAGCGTCAATCGAATTTCAGGTTAGTCAATTGAATTTCAGAAAACATCAAATATAATTCGGATAAGTCAATGGAATTGACGTCGAACACAGAAATGTTTGAAAATATTTTGTCATATTCTAAAGCAGAATTAGGAACTCTGTCATAGTTCTGCGCTGATTTTTGTTTTCATTACTTTGACGAAAACAAGCTTGACTTCGACAAAGTAATGAAAACGAAAATCAGCTCGAAACTATGACAGATTTGCCTAATTCTGCTTTCGAATATCACGAAATATTTTCAAATATTTCTGTATTCGACGTCACCGTTGCAACGTCAAAATACTTATCTTTCGAAATATTGTTGAAAGATGTGCACGCCAAAATACAGCTTTGATATTTTCAGAAATTCATTTGACTTATCTGAATTACAAATGATGTTTTCTGAAATACAATTGACTAATCTGAAATTCAAGTGATGTTTTCTGAATGTTAATCGACTATTTCTGAATTACACTTGGAAATGGTGTAGTAGTTTCTAGTTTCTATTCAATAGTATTGAACTTTGGTAATATTTCAATATTGTCAGTGAAGTTGTAGTCATTGAAACAATTGGTATGCGATGAAAAACATGGCATTGATCAAACAAAAATCACATGTTGAGATCCCTGAAGATTGGAGAGCTGATATAAGGAACAGTCGAGCCGAAGATAGCCCATTTACTGTGATCGATTGTCAGCAAGAAAATTTCAAAAACTGGAGTACGTTTCTGAAACCTCTGTATGAGAAACTTTTCCGATTCCAACCTGCTTTATCTTTGATAGTGAAAACGAAAAAACCACAAATGTTGCTTCACCGAGAATCTTACAATGGCGTGTTTCGAACAACCGGCCTGAAAATTACTTCGAAAAACACAGAAAAAACAAACAAAACCATCGATACCATCAGAAGCCATACTGAAATTTCTTAATGCTGGTCCAATTGATCTGAAACCTGAAAAAAAATGCAGATTTACAATAACTAGAACGATTTTGCAGCCAACCTGCATGAGAGTTTTATTCAAAACTTTTTTCGTTTAGTAACTAAAATTTTGAGAACATTGGAAATGATGGGGAAGAGATCACGATTAGTGCAATAGTTTTTTCCATGAATATCAAATGAAATATTGTATGCCTCATAATAAAATAAATGAAACAGATTTATTGCAACATTTTTTTGGTGCCGACACATATTCGAGTCAACAACGATCAGATACCCGGACTCTGGTCATTTTTCCATACAATATTCTGAGCTATCAAGGATAATAATTTTATCTTGATGATACTAACAATCAAATCCGCTCAGTTTTTGCCCCACACCATTCTAATAAAAATAAATTAAACATGTAAGTTCTTTGAATATTAAATTTCGAATTCTGCTCTTTGTGAGTTTTATGACTCTGATCATTATTCTCTTGTACTCTTCATGTATGTATTTTTTTAAATAACCGAGGCCGATCGAATACCTGCAGTTCCACTTACTCGTTCCTTCTGATAAATGGTCAGCAATTGTAACCCGTCAAACTTGCGGTAAATATCTCAACCAAAGCCCCTATTGTGCCGAAAGAGAGCTGCAATCGACACGTTAAGTACGAATGCAATATTCAGGTTACCATTGGAAGGAGAGGCACGCTCCAACCAAGCTGATCGATGGATAAGACAGAAATCCCCAGATAGGGGCACGGATAAATCCAGGTAAAAGCCCACGGTCAACCAAAATCTGCCAAAATATAGCAATTTGTCGATGACTTACAATACCAGTCACACCATTGTCGTATTACAATTGTCTCAGTTATCTTCGAAATGATCTCTGTTTCAATTTATTCCGTTTCTTTAACGAGTATGTATTCTCTTTCGTTCTTTGTGGTCGGCTTGGCAAGCTGCAAAGCTTTAGGTTTTCATTTCAGCAAAGCTTTGTGTGAATCTCATGAAAATGTAGGTTGTGAAAGCTTGGGAATAATGTGACCGTTTCAGATGGATCGACATCCTCCGAACTTTCATGATATCAGAATATGTATTTCGTCTTCTGAAGGGTCTCCGGTATCACCTGAACTAATTGAAAAAATAACGTTATCTGGAAAAACAGGACTTAAGCTTTGTTTCAAACAACGCCAACGATTCTTTGGACTTTCCAACTTTTTTGTGTTACTTGAAAAAGTTCGAATTGCTCTATGATTGTTAGATTTATTCACAGGATTAGTAGAGCCTTTATTAACCTAAGTCAACTTTAAGTTAGATTTTACAACTTCCTCAAGAGTCTTTTAAAGCTATGAATAGTATTACAATACAAAAAATACAGTAGAATCCGCTTATAATGACATCTAGGGGAAATGAAAAATACGTCATAATAACCGGAAGTCACATAAAGCGGAATTTCAGCAAAATTGATGGTCTTTTTCTTGGATTCAGTTCAAGAAAAGGACGAGAAATTCAGATTTTTCTTTATTGAAAAAATAAAAAATAGCTTCTCTTACAAGAAAAAACTAAATATAAAGAACTTTTTCATTTTTTAGAAAAATAATCTGAAACTTTAGTTTGCGTTTGTTTTTTTCGACTTGAAATAATAGCTTCTTACACCATTGTACAACTTAGAAATGGCTTCAATGGATGTCATTTTGTCCACAAAACACCAATAATCTCTTCAAGGATCTGGATTATACTAAAAAGCATGTCGTCACGCGTATGTCTCGTATCGTATCAAACCTCATCGCATTAAAAAGGGTATGGTGGCTTCAGAAAACGATCGAGCGGTCACTATAACCGGAAAAATTTTCGAAAAATCATGTTGTTGTATCTGAAATCATGTCATTGTAAGCGACATGTCATAATAAGCGAAGTCATTATATCCGGACCCTATTGTACATGGGCGTACCGAGGTAGGGGCAGGTGGGGGCAGCTGCCCCCCCCCTGGAAGATGAAATTAACGTCATTTTTACTGGCAAGTGGGAATTAAAAACGTGTTATCTACAAAGTGTTGGAAACACAATATCTTTTCAGTCAATTGAGTAAATATTTTTCTATCTATAATTAAATATTTTACAACATTCGATGTAGTATACTGTTAGTGACGCAATATGATTTAAATGTCCTGCGAAACCGTCGCATCTCTTTGTTTCCCGACGAGACAATCAGAGCCATAGATGGCTCTGATTATCCTAAGAGGATTAGAGCCGAATATGAAAACAACATCTAGCGCTATCGAGATACGGACGACCGTACTTTTTCTATGTTTAAATTCTTAGGGTAAGGGAAAAGTTGAAGCTCCCGGCCAGCATGAATTCGGCCATAGTGTCGCATCGTTTAATATCGGCGATATGAGATTTACGTTTACTGCGCATCAACTGGAAATATAACTCTGTCAAATGGATATCAGGAAATTCTTTGAAAGAGGTGAGTCAAAACAAAACACATATATGTACCTAATAAGATTATTTGATTTTTTAGGGGGGGCTCTCTTGTAAGCGTATATCTTTAGCATTTTATGTACTACGGCAGCCGGTAGACCGGTACGATAGTTTGTAGTTTTCGGTATCCCCGGTGTGCGCGCTCCCATTCAAAATAACGTACGCTACCTGTGAGTGACCAGATATCGCGGTCACGTCGTACGGGTCTACGAGCAGCCTTACGATATATGAATTCCTCAATTAGGCTGCATTCGTAATCAATTTGCGGGTCGAACTGCACTTCGGCACGGAAGTTGGCACGTAATTTATAATTCACAATGAACAATCATACAAAGAATACTTTTGTATTATGGTAAAACATGTGATTGACCGAAACCAAAGCACTGCTCGTGAACTATAACCGGCACGAATTCCTTGATGAATTGAAAAATTGCAAGAAAATTTGTGCTACTCCTGAATTTCATTATGAATGGTCACAGAGAACGCCACCTGCTCAGTATCCGTGCTGAAGTGCACTTCGGCCCGCGAATTGATTACGAATGCAGCTTTGGACGTGAATTGGTTGAGGCTTTTGCGGCCACCGTTCAATGTCACCTGGTTTTTCGAGCATTTCGAATTAATCTACGACGACGGCCGAAATGCTCGAAAAGCCAGGTGAAATACAAGACATGGATATGTTATAATTGTAGCTATGTTCTATGCTGTTTCATTTATCAGACATGAAAGAATATAGATGTATCATTTCAATTATTGTTGGTATACGTATGGTTTTTGCTGGAAAGAAAACATTTAAAAGTAATTTTGTTTGGTGGAGGTGGTCATGTTCGGGGCAGGATAACAGCCTGTATAATAATGCAACAGGAATGAAAATTATCCTACGTTCTAGGGAATCATTTGTTCAGATTGTAAATTTAATCAAATCGCGTCCAGCCGATACAGCGTGATGGATGGTTATTACTTTGTAGTAACCAGCAAACACCTAATTTTTTTTTTAATCGACTCACCTCTCTAAATAACTTGGATTTAGTAAATAAAATCAAATCGAATTTATTATGCAAATTATTACAAACAAATAACTCACCTATACCGAAAACAAAGTCTCTTTTCTCTGGTACCGTCACAACAAATGTATTATTTCAAATTACCTATTTCTGCTTATTTTGCGTTCAAACTACAAAAAAACGAATTTTGAATATCGCAATTTTACTTTTACTGATAGGAAGTAGATGATATTTGAATGTGATTTTTTCATAAGTATCTTGATATTTATTTTCGTCCTATGCCTAAACACCGTAAACTCTAACCCAAATTTGTGTATCCATATTTTAACGACAACACGCGAAAAAAGAAAAAAAAGTCGGGAAAGTAGCAGTGGAAGTGATGAAAATGACAACCATGATAAAACTACTCATGAAATGCCAAGATAATTATAATAATAATAATAATAATAATAATAATAGTTTATTTTACATAAACATGAATCGCAGAGGCTAAAGCCTGTACGCGATATACAATTAACACATAAACATTGTAAGTGTAGCCATTATTTTTCAAATTAAATCTTATCAAATAACAAAATAAACAAACAAAAAAAAAT
Organism: Hippodamia convergens; assembly: GCA_038502775.1. Classification (NCBI taxonomy): domain Eukaryota; kingdom Metazoa; phylum Arthropoda; class Insecta; order Coleoptera; family Coccinellidae; genus Hippodamia; species Hippodamia convergens. The sequence continues at coordinate 10,790,298 of CM076611.1, read as the reverse complement.
TTAAATATCATGCTAACATTGGACAAACGTCACATTCTCCAGCAGAACCTGTTAATATATCTGTTGCCGACTTTTCTTCACCATCGACCATCGACATCCCAACAAACTTATGACCTGAACGTAGATCCTAAATGGCTATCATGAAAATGATCTGGGTCGTTATGTTGGGTTGGCTACCCAGCTATCGTAGGAGGTGAAGAAAGGCTCACATGTTTATGTGTGATGAGCGTACATCGAAATTATATAAAGGAGAGAGTGAGTTTATTGAAAAGACTGTCCTAGACAAATTTTCGGCAAATCCAAGAAGAAAACTGTTAAATTAATATATATTTATGTATTATGACTATTTTCTATTTAATATTTTGTTGTGTCATAATCAAACTTATTAAAAAAGTCAATTTTCATGATTTTTTGTTTCAACATAACCGACCAACCATCTTCTCGAAACAGAGGTATGAGCTGCCCCCCCCCTAGCTGAAATCCTGGGTACGCCCTTGCTATTGTAAGGAGTTTTGAATGAAACCAAACTTAACACTGCACTTGCGTCATTATAAGCGATTGGTCAGTATAGCCGGCGTCATAATAAACGGATTCTACTGTATGTTTAAATCCGTCATGTTTTCTTAAAAATTTTCATGCCATTTAGTTATTGTAACTAAGAAAAATTCTCTTAAGAAAACAAACAAATGAAAAAACAAAAAGTTCTTTGCCTTCGTAAAAGAAAATGATTTAGGGCCACTACCAAAATCTCAAAGATGAAAGAGGATATGAGTAGTTATTTTTGCATGTACCTGATTCGAAAAAAACATGACGATCAGAGAGCAAGGCGGAGAATTCAAATTTGACTATTGAAGGAATTCGAAGGACAAGAGTGATTACGGTCCGAAATTAGCCACTAAACATGGTGTTGAGGTCTTCTAAGAAAGATTTACTGTCTTGCTTCATGACAAGAATTCTGAGTGTACCATACCGGGAATAAGAGAAAACCATCACCACTGATTGTCCTTAACATATTCTTTGGTCACAGAAGTAAAAAGGAGGGCTTTTCGAGTGACAAGTCCATAAGGTTTTTCTGTTAGCGCAACTGCATTTCATATTTTTTGAGGAAGATCAATAATTTTGAAGGACTTGTCCTTGTTCTTACCCCTGGATCATTTCATTTACGTAAAATCAGCATTTCGACTTTTCCCAGTGCAAATCGTGTTCTATCGCAGATTCAAAACGCCCCCTCTGCGCTATTTTCTCCCGCCAATCGATTCGAATGCATTCAGAAAGAAACTCTTGACTCCATCGTCTACACCGTTTTGAATACCATTAAAACACAGCTCCATTTTCCACTGAAAGGGTGGTAAGTGGGTATAAGCTGATAACACACGGCATGTTAGGTCACCGAAGTTGAATCCATTTTGCTGATTGAAAGGAAGCCTCTGAGGGGGCTCCAATGGAGTTTTGAGCTCGGCTTCAGTTTTGCACCTTCACTGTCAAGGGGGAATTGAACAGTCTTTTCAATTCGAGAGAGGAAAGTTACATTAACATCTGGGCCGATGAAGCATCTCTTTCGGGAGGAAAGAAAATGCCCACAAGAGTACTTTTAATCTGAAATAATAGGAAACTTAATGGTGGACGATTCTTGAATATAAACCTTCAGTCAACTAACTTATTTCCATGGTAAGATTCCGAATAGTTATTCACCAATTCAGACAAGCAAAAAAAGAAATTTTCAGACGATTGGCCAAGGTTATAATATATATAATTGTTCTAGAGGATTTTGTTGAAAATCTTCTCGTGTTCAGTGGCGTAGCGAGGGGGGCAAAGGGGGGCATCATGCCCCGGGCGCTACTCATATAGGGGCGCAAAACAAAAAATTGCTGGATTAAATGGGAGTTACTGCAGCTGAACAATACTCACATTTTGGAATAATTCAAAACATATTAATTAGTTTTCCTCACATTCAACGTGACGATGGAAAAACTAAAAAATTGCTGTGAAAAACTGTCGTACGTGAATCTGAAACACAATGCAGCGCCAGAATTATCGGTTAGGGTTATTGTAGATGAGTTAGTTAATGAATATATTAGAAATATTAGAAAAACTAGCAGAAGATCCACTACAAGTAACAACAGTGAAGCTACAATTCTATTACAAAATATACTTACTTTTATTTCATAACTTTAGTTCATTTCTGACTTGAAATATTTAGGGGGATTGATCGTGTACAGCTCAGATTAAAACGTCCTAGATTGAATTTTAGAAAAGCGTTTCGTGATCTTGAATCATTAGCGACTGAACTGGCCGAAATTCAGGAGAACCCCTGTAAATAGGTCACTCGGTGAAAAAAGGGTGATGAGATGCTGCAAAATACCCAGGTTGGATTTCCGCAGAAAATGAGATTTCTCTTGATCGTCCCCAACAGGAAATATGTTCACGATTAAGTGACCCTCACCTATATCAAATTTGGATTTTTACCAAATATCGAAAATTTATAACTAGAATAATGTTGACAACGACCTTGAAGAAAATTGTAAAAATTTGGGTAAAGTTTATAATACTGATTTCAACGGAATAGAATTCTTCAACGAATTAGGTGATCAACTCCGCACAGGAAAAAAAAATTTAACCTTGAACTCCTTTGAAATTTCTGAATTTGAATCTCAGATGAGAATTTCACTTTAAATACTTTTGACTGTCTCAGCTTCAATTGATAGCTGCAACGATCGATTAAAATTACTTCTGACATACCTACGATCAACGATGGGAAAAGATCGCCTAAGTTAGCATTCTCAAGTGTGGAAAGAGAAAATTTTGAAATGATTAACTTGGATGACATAATTGATGAATTTGATTAATAAAAAGCAAGGGAAATTCATACATAGTAATAAGTCATATTAATACTCGTATATTATTATTGAATTTTTATCTCCTTGAAGATAATGAATATTTATTTTTTTATAGTTTTAAAACTTTGAAACGTTTCATTTAATATTTCTTAATAAATATATAAAATGAGGGCTGAAGAACTTGGCTTTAAACACAATTATTTATACATATGACATGAATGATAAGTATATCTAGATGATCATTTACATTGCAAAATCTATTCTTGTTTTCTCTACTACAGTTTTTCTTCGAAGTTTGAAGCCTTGTTTGAGCCTATGAATTTATTTATCTTATTTCATTCATTTCACATACAATATTATATGTCTTTATGAATTCAGAAGGGGGCGCTAAAAAGGTTTTGTGCCCCGGGCGCGAGTTGAGCTCGCTACGCCACTGCTCGTGTTCACAATTTATTACACTGAAAAATGTTGATTTGGTTTATTATATACCATAAAGAGACTTCGTATTATTTCGTATTCAACATTTTATCCATATATTTCGAAGTAAAGGAAAGGAATTTTAAAGAAAACCGAAAGAGTGCTCAAAGAAATATTGATATCCATTCATCCTCTCGTTTCTACACAACTCAAAATATAGGTTAAGAAAGGAATTAGAAAAATAGGAAGATTTAAAATTTTATCCATTCATGGATAAATTATTGGCAATAATAATGAAGAATAAGGTTTTTTGGGTCGATAAAACCGAATGGGTAACCACAAAAATTTCCGAGCCCTCTATAGCATCCAGAGAAGGGGAAAAGAAACAAGAAATAGTGAAGGGTGCGGCAGCAGAGGCTGACACAATAACGTCGGGGATTCTCTTCTTCGGGAAAGTTCAGCTATTTTCCGTAGAGGGCAATTTATTTTTCCAGCCTCGACGTCCTTATCTAAACAGCAGTGAAAATAATATCGTGCTGATAAAAGTTACTATGGCATCGGTACACTCTGGGGACGCAGCAGATAACTCATATGGAAAAATTTATTGGGCAAATAAAAAGTACAGGAATGTTTTCCAGCGGTTTTTCAGCGGAGATATCGGTCCATCGAGTCATATGTAGAGTGTACTGATACAACGGAAGCGGAAACTTTCGTCTGTAAATCAAGCGAAAAACGCGAAATGCTCAGCTTCAGAGCTCGCGGGCATTCGTGGACGAATGCTCCTAAATAAATGCGGCTAAAAAGTTCGTATGTCGCAGAGGAAATGCAAAAAACTGAAGACTCAACATTTCGCATTCTCGCACTCTAGCATCAGAACCATTCGCTCATCTAACATGTTCTATCAGAGCATATTATAAGCTACTCCAATAAAGTTGGGGACACAGCAACACATAATTTTATGATATACCTACGGTTTTTTCAAATAACTATAACTATAACTATAACTATAACTATAACTATAACTATAACTATAACTATAACTATAACTATAACTATAACTATAACTATAACTATAACTATAACTATAACTATAACTATAACTATAACTATAACTATAACTATAACTATAACTATAACTATTACTATAACTATAACTATAACTATAACTATAACTATAACTATAACTATAACTATAACTATAACTATAACTATAACTATAACAATAACTCTAACTATAACTATAACTTGAGATTAATCAATAATGTCCTCGGTAATCACTTTAGGTTAGGTATATTTTGGGATTTAGGACTATTGAAAAGCTGGATATTATTAAAAGAACATTTATATTTAGAAACGTCGCTAAATATAAATGTTCTTTTAATAATATCCAGCTTTTCAATAGTCCTAAATCCCAAAATATACCTAACCTAAATATAACTATAACTATAACTATAACTATAACTATAACTGTACCTTTAACTATAACTCTAACTTTAACTTCAACTATAATCATTGACCTGTGAATTACTAATGAGGATTACCAATATTCATGTAGATTCTTTGATCTAGCACGTGGACATATTTTATACATTATGAAAATAATACGGAAACTAAAAATTTTGAGGAGACTGGAAATACATACATACCTACCTATTTGAGTTGAAGTAAATTCCACTAAAACTGAATGAGATGGCGATAAATGTACAATTATTCAATGAGACCATCTGGGAAAATCTAACTGCAGTTTCAATACAAGGAGACTAATGGTTCCTATACACGATCCGGCGGCCTTCAGTCCCAGGACTGTCGATTTGAACTGTTAGTCAAGGTCTGTAGCGCACTACACACGATACAGTTAAATCGTAAGACCTGATCTGATACGCGAAAACTGACAGTCCGCGGACTGCAGTCCATCCTTAACTTGACTATACACGTTCAGTTCAGATCCTCAGTTTTCCAAGTAAGGAACTAATTCTCAGGTCTCTTAATAAATTCATATGCGATTGTTTATCACGTCTCAACAACCTTTCTTTAGTCCATAATCTCTTTTTCGATCTTTCATTTTCAATTAATAACACAATCATGGCAGCAGTCGATTTTCGTTTACGTTCAGGAACTTAATAGTTCCTCACTTGGAAAACTGAGGATCTGAACTGAACGTGTATAGTCAAATTAAGGATGGACTGCAGTCCGCGGACTGTCAGTTTTCGATTCTCAGATCAGGTCTCACGATTTAACTGTATCGTGTGTAGTGCGCTACAGACCTCGACTGTCAGTTCAAATCGACATTCCTCAGACTGCAGGCCGCCGGATCGTGTATAGGGACCATTATACACTATCGGGGCGAGACGAGAAGAGAGAGTTAATTCCGTTTTCAATTCCGCGGAAACTTGAGATCTCTGACAGATCAAATAGCGATCTGCTTGAGGTTGAACTAGTCAGAATCGTAGACAAGAGCAATGTCAGAGGGAGAATCGTTCAATTTTATATTTATATATTATATTATTTATATTTTCATGTCTATTACTGTCACTATAACTCTAAATAAAAGTATGTATAATTAACTTTGAATGAAAACTCAATTAATCCTACTCATGCTACGATTTCATTATGCGTTTTAAGGAATATAACTTAATAGGTTTGAATTGTATGTAGAAAGACTTGTATTTCAAATAATTCATGAAGCGTTTAATGGATATATTGCTTTCTGAAGACCATATAGGTGATTCCATTTTACCAGTTCGATCAATATTTGAAAATCCTACTTTCTTTTTATTTTAGTGCTAACTTCGCTTATACCTGCTTGTGCTTCCAATATCTTAATGGGTTTTTTTACTATTTGCACTATGTTATGTATTTTGAATGGTTGTATTGTATATCATCTACATGAATTATGCTATACACTATGATGATTGCTTCTTTTGGATCAATAAAATCGATTAATATTCCTGGTTGGTCAAATATGCCCAAAACTGGCTATTTTCCGACTTTTCAACAACTAATTTGAAAAAAAAACTCATATTAGAAAGCGTAGGGGTTTTTTTACCTCGTTGGATTTGCGGTAAGGAATCGCTTAATAAAAATGTTCGCACTCATTTGGTTACACCTGTATACATACGAGAATATGGAAACCGAATGGATGCAGTCATGTGGATTTTGAACAAACAGCACCCTTCAGGAGATCGTACCCTTTCCTTTCTTCATTGCGCCAACCCTTCGTAGTAGTACGCGGTGGCAAAACGACCGCTTCCAAAGGAAATTCTCTTGCGGAGTCTGATTAAAAAAACCGCAGGTATAAAACTTCGCTCGACAATAAAAGTCCTCTAAATTCGGCATTCATTTCAACTTTCATCATAAAACCGCCGTTCTTATCGTCGGCGCATTTAAGACGTACTTAAAAACATTTAGTCCATCTTGTCTGGCTTTGAGTGTACCGAACGTTATATACGCCGCCCCCGAGTGTGTTTTAAAAGTTGCCGCCATAAATTGCCCCGAAGCGATCCCGGATCTCTTCTTATCTGTCCCAGCGCCTCTTCTTAGTTTCCCCCACCCCCTCTCCAACCCCTGCCGCCTCCCAGGTCACCCTTTCTCCGCGAGAACCCGTGACATCGGGGAAACTCTCTAAAGAGACATCATCCCTTGAATACGGCATAACTAATTTACTGTCTCCTGTCTTTGGATGGTTCTTGTGGAAAGATTGGACAATGCAGTAGGATTTTTTGATGTGGAGTTGTAGACTTGCTTGGAGAATTCAATAATGCAATAATTGCAATTTTTAATCCGATCTTCCTTTCGTTGATTCAATTTGTAAAAGACAAAAACAATGTCTATTGAAATACTAGAGTGCTTGGGAAAAGGAGTATAAGTCAAAATTGGTGGTTTTTGCTGATTCAAGTTTCTTTGTTTTTTTTGAGGGGACTGTTATAATTAACTACATATTTTGAATTTAGTTATATTCTACTTTGTTATATTGCAAATGACTTATTCTCTTTTTACCAGAAGATGAAATTCATTATTAAAGGACATACATATGAGAAGGACATCTCCCATTCTGGCCATTTAATGACTTATACTCCTTTTCCCGAGCACTCTAGAATACTTCATGGGTCTTTTCAATTTTTAAGTTTTTCTCTCCCAGTCTCTGAAGCAAAAATCAATTAGAAAATTTCAGAACAAAGGCCCCTGCGTAAGACTTGTGCACTCATTTGTTAGGGGCCAAATCCTTTCAAAAGATTGTTGCCTAACAATGAAAAAAAAAAACAACACTTCACAATAACGTTTTGAAGTCTATCGTCAGACAAATTCTCAACTTCATAGAACTTTTCAGAATCGTAAGAATTTTTGATTCCTCAATTAACATTTGGTAATACATTGCTACTTCATCTCAAAATTTAGTGAACTTAGTTCTTTTCTCAACAAATCAATCCAATTACGATCCACACCTACCGAACAATTGGCCAGATTAGTAGTTTAACCCAACAGAATACGAGCCGACTCCTTGATTTTTTTTATAACTATCAGGTTCAGTCATTAGAATTTTCGTATTATTCCAATCTATCATGTGATCGCTGGTATTGGAACACACATGATCCGCAATCTGCGATCTATCAATATCTCTATTTCTTATGTTATTTTTATGCTCAAGATTTTTTATTTCTGAGGGTCTTGATGTTTTTCCTGTATAAGTTTTTTCACAAATACAGGAAATTGTGCACACAATTTTTTGACCTTTGTTTTTCATTCAAGGATTTAGTTTTTGTAAGTACAGAACCAATTTTTTTATTTTTTCTGAGGGTCCATGAACATAAGGAATAAAATTTTATTAAAAAGGTTGTTCTGTACGGTTTCTTGTTGGTCCCTGATAATCATTATAAAATTTACCTCTCTTACTTAATAATTATTATTAATTAATATTAAACTCAAACGAAAAAGATGTCGAATTCTACCGAATTATCCTGTGTCTACGTCGCCCTTATTTTGGCCGATGATGACATCGCCATTACTGGGGAAAAAATTCAAACAATCCTCAAAGCAGCGAATGTTGATGTCGAGCCTTACTGGCCTGGGCTTTTCGCTAAAGCTTTGGAAGGTGTAAACATCAAAGAATTGGTGACCAGGTTAGGGTCTGGAGTAGGTGCTGCCCCAGCTGCTGGAGCCGCCGCTGCAGCCCCAGCTGCTGCTGAAGCCGCCCCAGCCAAAGAAGATAAAAAGAAGGAAGAGGAACCTGAAGAATCTGACGATGACTTGAATAAAAAGTGTTTTCATGAATAATTTGAAATGAAATCTATGAAATTCGCTGATATTGATTATCCTCGAAAATATTTTCAATGACATTAATTTCATTATTTCTTATTCCAGTTGTAGATGAAGGAGTGTTGTTTCTTTTTTCATTGTAAGACAAGCATTTCTTGAGAAGATTTGGCCCCTGAAGAATTTGAGAAGTCTTACGCAGAGGCATTTGCCTATTTTTGTTTCAGAAACCGGGAGTGAAAACCCTAAAAAACTTTCAAAAAAAAAAAACAAAACCAATAGACTGAGACCAAGATCGTCATCAGTTAGGTGAACTCACACAATAAATTTCTCGACTGACATTCAAAATTTTATTGACATTTTTCATCCTACCATGATAACATCTCTCAAAAATCACAAAAGCAGCCATTTCTACGTGAATCATTTGTCAAATTTGCATGCTTTCTTCTCCTATCGTCTTCTTACTTTGACAACGATTTTTTGAGCTCCTGTATCATGATTTTTGATGCTGACTACTGTGTCAAAAGCATTATTTTTACTTCTTGCAAGAGCCTAAAAACGACATTCTTCCTTGAAGTTATCCATGTTTCAGCAGAGCTTTTTTCCCAATTTTTTGTCGTAGTTTTACGTAAGAAATAATTCTCAGACGAAATTCGAAAATTTTACATTAAAAAAACAATATAGAATTTTATGAGGAATGAAGAATCCATTTACACTTCCTGCAAAACTCAACGAATCTCAAACAATTTCGATTCCTTCCCAAGAATATTCTAATAAAGATATTCGTGTAATGTAATGAACTTACCCCTTTCGGTCACCGCATCTTTATATGAGGACTTACTGTTTCACGGCTGATTTTCAAGAATTCCGTTATTGAGGTCCCTTTCTAAACGTTGTCCTCAAATGGGTACATATGCAGCGAAAAAACCAGATTGCAAAGGAAAAACCAATTTTTCATGCGTCAAATGTAATATTCATCTGTGTCTCGATCGGAAACAAATTTTTTTCTTGACTTTCATAAACCAACTGATAAAAATTAGTTCAGTTTGTGGTCTCTTTCTTAAAATTGTAATTCTGACTGAATTAATAAATTATGATTTACAGCTGATTCGGAAACCTCCTGATCACATGCCATAACTCCCGTTAGGAGGGCTTGGGGGGAAAATAAACACAGGTTCCACAGGTCACATATTTATTTAATGATACAATAAAATATCGTGACGGTAAGGGTTAAATTCAAATGAAAAAAAAATTATTTTTTTGGAACAGAAGCGTCTTACAAACATGCATGTCCATAGTAGGAGTCAATATTAGCTAGGTTTTCAGCTTTATGATTTACAGCGATTGGTTACTGTATGAAGTTTCATATGCGATTAGCACTAATAATTTGTGATATTCTGCGATCTGCAAGAACTTATTGCAGAAGTTTCTCAGCGAATTGTTCCCCGAGCATCATAAATGCACCGATAAACGTATCTCCTTGAAGTTCACCATCGAAAATAATTCGGATGCGTCTATTCAATTCATTAATTATAACAACTAAAACTTCCAACACGTGCAGGACGTGTGTGAGACTTGATTCCAAAGACTGTTATTAGTTATAGTGCACCACAGTTTAGGCTGCTAGCCGACCAACTTGGCTAATTCCTCCTGAACGGAATGTGCATTAGGAGAAGAGCTGAATCATCTCCATTTACAAGTGTATTTGGCTCAGGAACTCAACATCCCAACTCTTAGAGGGCATTCTGACCATAGAATTTATGAGTCATCATGATTTCCCAAAATGAGCTATGAAGGCAGTGTCGTCGAAAAGACGAAATACTCATTTGAAGCAACTAGAAATATGTTTATCTTTTATTGGGAAAACATATGCGGATAAACTTCCAATTTTCACAGTTCCCCATTGAGAAATATAGGAAATAGGGTTTCCTCTGCAAAGAAGAATTTCTAAATAAAAAATCAGGTGATGCAAAATACAGACAACTATGTCGCAGAATTATGCTGTTATTGGCGTTGTTACTACAATTAGAATCACAATATTCAAAAAACGTGAGGAAAGGTGTAAGACTTCAGATCTCAGAATAAATCGTACTCAGAGTTTTGTTAGATATGAATTGCATGTTTTCACGGATATTCGAATCATAGATTTTTCAGGTCAAAAGAAATACTTTTTTCGTATACCATTTTTTCCGATTCAGCCTACATAAAAAGATATGTCCATTTTGAACTTTCATAATGAGCTATGCCTCCCCTGGAAACATGACAATGAAGTTTTTCTGAACATTAGATCTACCACCTAAACCTTCGAGAAAATGTATCAGAAATGTAATCCCCTGAATCTTTTGATCAGAGTTTCATCCTGGCAAAGTAACAAATTTTTTAAATTTCGCTGATATAGATTTCTTTAAATCATAAATAACTCGAAGAATGCGCATTTCATGAGATTTCATGAAAAATACTTTTATTTTCCAAAATGGCCAAATATTCATTAAATAGCATCCAACTTACTTTCAAAAGTTATGACAATAGAGTTTCTGGTATAAATATGGAATGTTGTGGTATATATTGGTCATAATGAAGAAAATATAACATGTGAGTGAAATTTCGTGTTCGTAGAAGATTTGTCACATTAATAAAAACCTATATTCTGAAAATCATTTCATTCGATAAAATCAATCGCGAGATATATTCGAAACTTAAATTTTTTTATGCATTTTCAACAGCCTGTATCTTTCCAACCAGAAAATTACCATGAAAATTAGGAGCGCGCTGAGGGTAGCTGACGCAAATGATACCAATCAAACCGGAAGATTTTTTCAATGCAAGAAACAAACAAGAAAATTCTGAAAAAATTCTTTTCATTTTAGTTTACGATAAAAACATCAAGTTGAAATATCTATGAGTGGATTCTGCTTAAGAAATTTGACTGTATTCAGCCAAGAACGTACTCTGAAACTTTCGAAAATCTGGGTCTTTCCAGTCGAAAGTCATCGTGTTTACAGAATGCGAAATGGGACAAAAATAACGTTATCGTTCGAATGATCACCGAAAAATGAGGTGCATCATGAGAGTAGAGCTCTGCAGTTGACGAAAACGATGCCAACCAAACCGAAAGATTTTTTGGATGAAAAAAATTACAAACAAGAAAATTCTGAAAACATTCTTTTACATTTTAGTTGAAAATATCAAATGGAAATATCTATGAGTGGATTCTCCTTAAGGAATTTGACTGTCTTCAGCCAAGAAATGTAGTCTAAAATTTTCAACAATCTGGGTCTTTCCAGTAGAAAGTCATGTTTACAGATTGGCAAAATGGGACAAAAATAACGTTATCGTTCGAATGATCACCGAAAAATGAAACTAAACCACTTCATGCAGTTGTCTCAGTTCCTTGGATTTCCTAGACATAGAACACACATTTTCTACAGTATGCTATTGTTCAGAATTTGACAGCCTTTCCAACGTTGCCACTAACAGCAAGAGATATTTTCGTCTCAAAAAATTTGGCTATACAGATATCAAAATACCCTGCACTACGAAGAGAAAAACTATAAATTGTGAATGATTTTTGAAAAAAAAATTGGTCATTGTATTAAAAGATTATGAAAATCGCTTTTGAAACGCGTTTTATGTAGATATGTATTGTAATTAAAAAAGAAGATCCAATGGCAGTTTTTTGGTATTTCATAGTGAATTAACACTTGGATAACTTTTTTATTCTATAAAATCAACAAAAATAATTCTTAAACCATTTGGCGAAATAAAAAAAATCATTTAAATGCGAAGGTAATTAACTATAAGAAATTTTAAAAAATGTTGAAAAACAAGAAGTCTTCCTGAGTGAAGTTCCGATATGGTCTGGTTATAGTATCTCACAATTTTCGATTGAGAGTTATCTATATCAAAGAGAAAAATACTAGAGCCGCCAAAATGAAAACAAATAAAATAAAAATAAAATGTCATGGGGTAACCAAGTTATCTCGGGTTGTGTAAGTATATAGCCCCCGATTACCAATAACGTTACATTATCGTCTAAAGTTGATTGACTCTTAAGTAGTCTAATATTGTTCATTCAATTTTATTTAGGAGAATTTGAAAAAATATTTTGATCATTGTTTGTTATTCATTTAGGTATTTGTTAATTTTGATTTGAAGTGAATTGTAGAAATTGTAGTTTCTGTAGCTTGAGTTTTTCATTTCCTAGATTTATTGCTCACGTTAAAAACAAGATATGAAAGCACAGTTATTCTAGTGTTCTATCAAGAGGCTGCCTGAATCTTTTCGGTACTGTCCCCAACTACATCGAAACATTTAAGTAAAGTAGTTAGTAGTCAAGGTGAGTGTGTGTACCTACAGCCCACCACTAAACTTGATCGTATCACGCCCTAACGTTTTCATCTCCAACTCCGGACTATAAAGCTCATCCCCGCTTGCGTAGGAATCAAGAACAAAGTTTTGTCATTGTTGAAATTCCTCCGCGATCTTTATCTCGGACGAACGCACCGCCACTGGAAATATTTCATTAACTCGCATTTTTCCACTTCTCTTGATAACGTATAATTTCGATTTTAAAACGTTAGCCCCGTGGCTTTTGCTCCATATTCATCGAGATAGGTTGGCTATTGTTACTTAATTATAACTCACAAATATTACGCGTGCAATGTGGCGTTCCTCTTGGATTTATTTGTGCCCAGATCTTATCGAATCCTTCGAACGCTCTGGGATGTTTTGATATATTGCATTGAGCTGATATCACGCATATGTTACGGAAATCGACGGCCATCTCGTCAAAATCAGGTGTTTTTAAGAACCTGCGCTTGCAAATACACGCATAATTTTTTTAAAAACACATGAACACTTATGGGCATGAACCTGCACCTCGCTTAAAACTTAATAAATATTATTTCAGGCAGCTGCGAAAAATCGAAATAACGTTGTTAATATTTCATCAGTAATATTCTGAGAGAATTTCGGTACCTATTGAGAGAACACAGTCTTATGCCTTCCTCAAATTGGTCCAAAAGACCGAAGATATCTAGAATTCAGATCTTTTTTTCTCTTATGAGTCTTTTGACTTTCTCAAATTGGGCCAAAATACCCAAGATATCTAGAATTTAGATCTATTTTTGTCTGGTTTTTTCCATGAAAAAAATCTTCATTTAGCATACCTATACTAATTCATACATACTATCTTACCATTTACAATCAATTAGATGTATTCAATATAAATTCAATTAGAAGACTCTTGAAAATCGTGCGATTTTTGGCACTTTTTATTCGTTCAGTTCATTTATTTACTTTTCAGAATCCATTAGTGGAAATAGACTGATATAAATTAATTCATTTCATTTCTTATCCCATAAACGATACCTAGCATCCTAACATTATTGGTCCATATCACTGTATTGTAGTACTGTAATGAACTCATTACAGCATTGTTTTCAGTTATATTTCTCGTTGTGTGGTTGTCAACCCTGACTTTCGCTCACATAAATTTTCAACACACGTCAATTAAAATTCCGTAATCTGTCAAATTTTGTCACACCGACTGCCCGGACAATACAAAAATCACTAGGATGTACAATCTGAATTTTTCATTGAATTTCGACAGTATTTTCAGAACTGTTCTGAAATAAAGATAATATCATCTAACCTAATCGTTGCAGAAGGCAATTTTTACAAGCATGCGTTGGAAAACTCAAAATTCAAAGTTTTCAACATAATTTTTTTTATTCAATTTAATAATGTCTTCATTCACTCTCTATTATAATTTTTGTCATGAAGAAATCAAAGAAGCGCAATAATCAACATATGGGAGTTCCGTTGTCTTAATCATGCTCAATGTTCTCAACTTAATCGATAAATTAGCTGGTTTTGAATATTTCTTCAGTCTTCTATATTAACTCTAATAGTATATTCTATATTAAAAATAGCTGGATCTTATGATTGATCAAGATACCTCTTCTTTAGGTGGAAGGGAACGTGAATGTATATCATGTATTCAGCGGATATTTCTGAAAACATTAGGGTCTGTATTGAGTATTGATAAATGAATGATTTCTAAAATTTTGAATTTCACAACAAATGAAATGAAAGAATGAACTGAGGCTGAAGGATCAATCAATGTACAGGACTACTGAATAATACAGGGTCGTCATAAATTATTGTAACATCCCAGCATGGTTTGTAGTATCATTGTTATCTATTAGGTTAGGAGACTTCTCTTAAATTTATTATTCAGGTTGTTTTATGAAATACTTCTACGTACACAAAATTGTTATTATAAAAAGCCTGCTGTGTGCATATGAAATGGCAAAATGAAAAAACTCAAAGCTCACTATGATGTTTCAATCATTTAAATAGATCTTGTATAAACCAAAATAGTTTATTACGTATATGTAATATAATAATGATTGAAAGTTACGATTGAAATATCTTACATAAAAATTGATCCTTTAATTCGTGTTTTCGATTTAGGTATAGGTACACAATGTGTTATTTACCATTTTACCAATTAATAACTAGATCACATTATTCAAAATGCACTCAAGATTTTTTTCTGTTTGTTTCGTCATTTTAACAGTCCTATTGAATTTATGACGAACTTAAATGATTAGAACAACTTTGGCTAGAATTATCTATAGAATTAATAACTAAAGAAACTAAAAATAAAACATAAATCAGAGTTTCCTGAGGGGTTTAGATAATTTTATAAAAAAAGCATTTCGTGATATTTTTCCTCATTAATAATAATAATAAGTTCATTGACAGAATTAAAGTACTTTAAAATATGAGTTAAGCAAGTTCTGCAGAAAATAGACTTTTTTACGAAGATTTCCAAAAATATTCCATCATTTGGAGACAGGTGAACTTCTCTGTGGGAATATCTACATCCAACTATCAAAGTCGTATAACCGAATTTAGTATGCAACATGTTGTGGCGGATTTGTTTACATAACTTTTTGAAGCCTCAAACTTGTAGACGAGTCGTATTTACCAAAGAAATATTGTTTTCCATAATATGAAATATCTAATTTTGATTAATTTTGTGTTAGTGCAAAATTCAAAAAAATATTTTTATTTTTTTCCTCAATGTTTTTTCGTCTATATTATGTTTTTGCAAGTCATAAAATATATTTATTATTTTTTATGAAGACTATTCATTTTCTTCAGCAACAATCTACTTCGTTATAAGTTTTGCAGAGAGTCGATCTAGCCATCCAACCCTGAATGTTCCCATACCCATACTACATATTTCAAAAACAAACTGTACCTTATGACTATATGCACAGAGAATGGAATTCATTGAATGGATCATTGAACATAAACAATTGCATACCTAATGATTTTTAGAGCAAAATCATTTTAAGAGTTTCAGCACATTTTTCTTTTGTTGGCTTTG
Organism: Hippodamia convergens; assembly: GCA_038502775.1. NCBI lineage: Eukaryota > Metazoa > Arthropoda > Insecta > Coleoptera > Coccinellidae > Hippodamia > Hippodamia convergens. The sequence continues at coordinate 10,774,392 of CM076611.1, read as the reverse complement.
TTGATCGCCAAATTTGCCGCATTTGGTTTTGGGAGAAACCACAATTAGTAGCAAAACAATGGCATGCCTACAGTAAGTACCCCGCTTTGGTGCAGTATTGAGTTTGAGAAATCATTGAATATACCTATTATTGAAATTTGGTTTTAACTAGAGGGTGATAGGTACTAGCCTCACAGTCCGAGAAAAATTGAATAACCGCATAAAAGATTACCCGTATAAGTACGACGCTGTCCAGGTAAAAAATATTCAAAATATTCATAGAAAATTCAGATAAAAAATAACATTTTCCGATGTGTATTGATCCAAAAACTACTTTAACTTATATGAATTTTTGTGATTTAGCAAAAAACTATAATCCCTATACCATGAAAGTAATTAAAACTTTTTCATATGTTTTGAATTACTTACGTACCTGCCTGTTTATCTGTTTCCATTCTTAAAAGATGTCATTACGAAATCCTAAAAATATTAGATGCACAGGTAGATAGATAGGAACACAGGGAAATTGTCTTCCAATCGAAAGTTTTATGGGTTAGTGTCGGTGATGTAGGTAATTGTAGGTAATTTTAAGGTACCTATGCAATATGGGAATCTAAATACTTTTATGGCAGATCGTTTCTGAGGGAAAACAAGAGAAACAACATCCATGTCCATAGAACAACTTGTGGAGCAGGACCAAGAATCTATTCGGTAATTCCAGTTACAGATATCTAAAAATTCATATCTCATAGAATTGAAAAAACTTATGCACCCAATAGGAAAATCCGGAAGGAATCATCTTCTAAATTCATGAATCCCATCATGAATGTAATGCCTGACTCCGAACAAATACTTTCACGAAACATCAATAAGATCCGAGTCGGGACTTACAAGGCAGAAAAATTACAAGCCATATACGTATAAATCTCCTGCTTAAATAAGGAAAGAAGTGAACAGAGAGCCAATACCAACCATGAGCATGAAAAAGGGGCAGACAATCGTTAAATAGGCGGAGCTAGTTGATTTGTGGTCGCCATTTTGTCAAATAGTAGTGTTTTGTTAGATGTTTTATCTGATTGGAGAATCTCCCACCTCTCTTGCAGAATTTAATGTTTAATGTGATGAAATTAAACGTTCGGACATCAACTCCTCCGTAGCTGTTTGATCAAAATGACCTTGTTAGAACTCATAATCTCGATATATGTTGTATTCGCGCCGGTAACTGAGACGAGAGCTCGTAAGTTCGAATTCTGTTCGAAATGTAGCATCTACTCGAGCCATATTCTTCTCGAATCCACAAGGACTATCTACAAGGAATATGGATGTGATAAAACAAATATTTAAGATCAACTAATGAGCAAATTGACTGGAACAGTAGAATGATGTGTAAAATTAAATTGAAACGTCTTCTGGCTCTGCATCCCTACCACCCAACAAGCCACACCCCTTTCCCGGATAACCAATGACTCGTATGACGCAGCCGTAAATTGCCGGAAAGTACCGAACCCAGTTGCTAATGGTAACGGCATACGCTACTAAGTTTACCATTTAGTGTGCCCGTGTATTCCGTGCTGTAGAGATCGATGTTCGTTGTTTACTGATGATTGTGTTTTGTTCATTATGTCAATGAGAGCGATAATTTGACATTGAAAGTGTTCTTAGATAACATTCATTGGACTGTGATATTGTGTTTGTGATTTAAATTGCCATTGGATTTGATTTGCTGTTCGATTACTTTTCAAGGTGAGGAGAGATTTTTAATATTGTATTGGAATATTGAATGATAGCAGATGGATACGTATGCGAAAATCGATATAGATACGTATCTATCAAGGTGATTCCTTTCATACAAAAAACGGAATAAATAATTTGGTATAGTCTTAGTAGGAGAATATGATGTGGGGATAAAAAACCTCAAAAAAATTAAATTCAGGAATTGTTCGCGAAATATTATCCTTGAGAGATTCTTTCTTGGAAAAACTGCGAGATAATGTGAATAAATTGCAATATCATACCTATTGAACTGAGAGTTTTAAAATGCAAGTTTCGCGCTTAACCGGCTGTTGATGTCTCCCTTCATAAACTCAAAAATTGATGAAAATTTGACTTAACTACACTTGTCCGATCGAAAAAGGTGAACCATGAACAAAATAAGATTATTTTTGGGACAAATACAACTTCTAAATGTAATACTTCTTTATATATTGGAATCGTGTAAGTTAGGGACATATCTACCCCTTAAATACACGCAATTTTTTATCCAAAATACAACAACCTTGGAGATGAATTTAACTTCAATTAAGTCCATTTTTGTAATAAGATATATTTAGTAATATCAGCACCTGCTCTTGAAAATCGTGATCAAAATTTTATTTCAAGGACTAAGTATACACACTTTTTCGAGATTGACCAAGTACATTTTTCCTCCAAGCTCCGAAATTTATTGAATATACAATATTGTTGTTGTAAACCCACTAATTATTCTCCCTCAACTGTAACAAATGGCTGAATGAACAATGAAACCTAATTAGATAAAAAATAACTTTTTCAGAAGTCGGAATAAATTGCTCCATAATTACAATATTAAATTAATTGCAAAGCTATTAGATACACATTACATTAAACGTTCATGTTTGAGAATAATTATAAATTGTGGATTCTTAAAACGCTACCCTGCAAGATTGTTGAAGTGGGAAGAAACCAGATTATTTATTTATGAATTGTTTCATCAAAATGATATATCTATGATTTGAAGAAATGCTTCGGTTATTTAAATATCAGTTGTTAGATAATTCACGAATTACATAAATGTTCATTATTCTTAAGGAGAGTTTCACAAAACATTGATAGCCTGATCAAGCACTGTCGAATCGATTAGAACCACAGAGATTCGTTGAAATTTCAAATCAAGTGATTCGTACAATCAAAGTTTTGTGAAACTGAGTTTCGTCTATTGTTTATTTGCAAAAAAATCGCCTACCTAATACCCATGTTAATACGACAAAATTGGTAGCATAATTTAATTGGTTTCCAGTGACCACTTTTTATAAAACACTTATAAAATGAACATTTTACCTGTACATTAATTAAAAATGGTTTTATTCGACGACTCAGCTCACTATCCCACTCGGCAACTTCCTTGCAGTCGATTTATTAACTTGTTTCTGAAGATATAAAAGTGGACAACATGTCAACCACGCATCGTGGTATAATTTGTTGTAGGATATTCTGGTTGAATTGATTGCCAGGGAAAAAAGTGGCTCATTCTTGGAACCTCAAGATTAAAAAATTAATTTATTTTTTCGTCTAAGGTAGCGATCGAAATATGTATTGGAGATCAATAAAAAATCTTAAAAATGTTAGAATGACCCTAAAAGATAAAATTTAAAAATAATGTGTGAATAAAAAATATAATTTTGCAAGAGTGGATTTCCCCAACATCATTCATCCGAATTGTCGATGATAATAGAGATAAAACTTCTCAAATGGATTCAAATTGAACAGAAATTTGATAAATCAAGATAAGCTCAGTTCACAAGCACTGATAAAACGTTTTGTTTCAGATCGCGTGTAACATTCAAGATAGCTGGCGTTGCCCGTCGCATAGCAGTCAGAGTAAACAAACGACTATCGACGAAGCTAAAGCTCAGGATCGCATCAGTTGCGCACAATACCATGATCGTTCTGCAGCAAACAGGAATTGATCTTACCGTGATTTTTGACTAGATTTTCCGGGTTTTTATTTCGCGTGTGTAGTGATCGAAGGACATTGAATCACAAATGATCATGGAGATGACAATGCCAAACGATGCGGCGGTTGGCAGGTGGTACGAGTCGCCGAGAACCGGCACCACAGGCAGTCCTGGACAGGGTAATCTGGAAAGTGGCTCTAGCGTGGACATTAATAGTAGTGTGGCCGAACATATGGGCGCGTTTTTCTTGGACCCATCGGGCAGCCAGAGGGCTAGGTATTATCACCAAAGTATGCACCCAACCTATGGATCAGTCGCTAGTCATGGTGAGTTTGCCCAAAATTAATTCAAACCTTCCGGAACTCAATTTTGATTCAATAAATATTTTTATATGAGACAAATAATATTAGATAAAAATTTGAGTACCACCAAATTGCTATACCTATCTTATATTTTTTATACATTTTTGTACCGCTCAAGGCCATGGAGCCTTCGAAATATAGGTACGAACATTACAGTCAAAAAAACATTTTTTCCGATGAATTAAATAGATATTACCTCCGAAAGTTTACTGAGTAAATATTTAAAAATAAACATCTTTCGATATTTCACCAAGTATCAAATACGCATCAAAATTGTTATAATTTCTTATCTTCACGGACAATGCGAATGATTTTTTTATCTATTCTTGATTCAAGCAAAGTTTTATACCCATGATGATTCAGCATGTAATATTAGAAGATATATTGAGATTCTCAAAGTTTCTACATTCTTAAATTTTTGAGCTTGAGATGACTGATTGTTGATTTTCGAAACCCCAACGGATATATCTCAGCACTGAAACCGCAAAGATATAGGCTTTAAGTCTCATGAAACTCTCAAATTAGAACTATAACTAACATAAAATTGCACAACTAGAGGCCCAAAAATTTTTATTAAAAATTAGAAGTTTGAAGTCTTTAAACGGGAGATTCCTGAGGTCAAAATAAACACTTTTGGTCCTTAACATTTTTTCAGATTCCACTCGGTTAAAAAAATACAGGCTGATAAAAATCCATTAAAAATATTTAATCTAAAAATAATTTTTCGAATTGAATGATTTTCGGAATATAAGTTTTCATTGATATGGTGAAAATTTCATTCCCACGTTTAATTTTTTCAGTATGACTGAAACATTCCATCATTATGCCAGAAATTTGTTTGTCCCAACTCTAAAAAGTTAGTTAAATTCAATTCAATGGATATTTGGCAATTTTGAAAAATATAAGGATTTCGCATAAACTGAATGAATCCTGCATTTTTCGAGTAATTAATTTAAAAAAATCTGTCAGCGAAATTTAAAAAAAGTTGAATGCAACACTTTTCGAAAGATTCTCCTTCATTTTTACGAAGGTTTAGGCGGTATATTTTCCTCGACCTCAAGAATCTATTGTTGAAATCTAAGTGTTCAAAAATCATAGACTCACTCTGTAGGTAGTCGTTTGATTAAAATTATGACGTTTTTGCAATAAAACCGACGACTAAACAATGTGCAGAGGTTTCAAGAATTATAACACACTTGCTTATTCGAATATATTTGAATATATTCTTATTCTCGCATCAAATTTGAACTCCAGCCAGAAGGATTGATGAACAATATTATTTTCTTTAAAAATTCTTAATTTGAAACTTCAATCTACTTCCACAAAAAATCAATAAGTGCCAAAAAAAACCCTTTTGAAATTCTCGGTCGTCGTAGACGATTCTTCAGATAGTCAGTTGAGAGAAAGTTTCAAAGCAGATGATGCAAATTGAGATTGTAACTCAAAGCTTAAGTTTGAAGCCCACATCGATTAAGTTCAGGTACATTGCTTTTATTGTAGGTACCCTTTTGTGACGAATCCAGTCCAACTTTCAGGGAATAGTTAAAATAGCATTAGCATTGTTTCCTTCATTTTGCGTCATTCGTTGATGCGTTTGGCGTTTGAGGAACTTGTTCCTAGCAAGCATACCTCGGATATTCGGCTAGGTTTCCTGGAATCCTCACTTGGACGTTTACGAAGAATGGTAGACTTCTTGGTAGTTGTACGACGAAATTCATATTCAGAAGGTGAACTTATTGATTCGTCTGTTTTGTTTGGTTGTCGAACGGCGGTACCGGATATTGCATGCGTTCAAATATTTCCTGTACATGTACCTACTTGTTTCCGAACTTGAAATCCCATGTCGATTATCTGTTGAATGAGATTTTTCTTTACGTTTATATCAGTTTTTTGGTCATTTCGTCACGTATCCGGATTTTGTTCGACTAAACGAATCACACAAATCAAATCTTGTAAATAATTCCTTTCAACTTCCGTTGGGATGTCACAAAAAAATTTTATTTTCGAATAAATAAATTTCACTACTCTAGTTGAAGAACCATGGAATTAATGAAAATTTCTCCACTCACCGAACTCATTTCATTCATTGAAACGAATAAAAAATTTCAAATAACAACCTATCATTAAAAATTTAATAGAATCAACAGTAACAACTCATCATAAACATGAAATGAGATCTAAAGTGCCAATGAAACTGAAGCTCACGTTAAAGTTGCTATCAGATCGGAACAACCTCTTCAGATCAGATAAATCATGTGTGATTATCAAGTGTTTGTGTTGATATGGGTTATACCTTCTTTTTCGGATTAAACAAGTATTTTAGGCGAGTAGCGATTAATTGAACAACTAAACGTATCTGAACAACAAATATTCAGTAAGACAGCAGTATTCGACTCAAATACGAGAATAGAAAAAAAAACAAATCAAAAAGATGTTAAGTGCAACTAAATATACTCATCAATTCATCCGGTTGCTCTTCTGCCTAACTTCTCATTCAAATGTCGAAAAAAAGAAGGCTTGTTAATACTGAATTGGAAGCATTTTATCTCACAAATTTTCGACTCAAGAAAGGAGAGAATCTATCTTGGTAGGATTGGAAATTGAAATAAATGGGTTTTATCAAATGTTACAACGTATTTATCTTTATATTGAACAGTTATGTGCGTGGAAAGAGAGTCTTGTAATTTTTTTTTGTGTTTATGATATTTTTAAACGGTTTATTCCATAGCTCTCATGTAAATAATACGAATATAAAATTATCAAAATTTTGTTCAGAGAAATATAAAAGCCTGACAAGTCTATCTTCTCTGATGGATCATTTTTCGTTGAGAATGAAATGGATCTTTCATCATGAATTTTCTTGACGTTGGACACTCCTAATAGATGCTGCTGCTCATTTGAATTTCGTGAACTGGTCTAGGCCTTAGAGCAACCAGCCGGATCCTAGGTATAGAGGTTTCATTTCATGTCATGTTACAAATAATGAATTATCATGGTGATACTCTACCTGTCGTGTCCTTGAGTTCAAACATTCATGGAATGTCATATTGAATTTTTCCAAACTTTCACACGCCAATAAAAAAAGACGGCGGCCGAGGTTCAAAATTTGACAGCGAGCAACCGTGTGGGTCATCCGTTCCTCGGGTTTGATTTAAATTCGATCCGAGTTTAGGCACAAGATATTCCGGGAACCTCTGCAGAACCGAACTAAGCTGTTTTTCCCATCGTAAACTCTCGTGACTTCTTCATACAGGGATACTTTAACGATTCAGTTCAGTAAAGCTCAAGCAATTTATGTTTGATTTTTTCAGTAAACTATTATTTCTAAGTGTTTTTAATTGAAATCTTAATTTAGTCAAAAATTACTATTTTGTATTTTTTCTTGAAAAATTTATTTTATTTGCATTGAAAAATTTTAGGAACAGGACCCCTTACTATGGAGATTATTTCTAGAGTTATGGTTAAAAAAAAGAAATAGTTTCCACGGACTTTGCCATTCAATGAGAATAAAACCTTCCTGTAATATTTTTTTTGAATTTTTTTGGATTTGAACTCTGAGTATCTGAAACAAACTGAATTCTTGTACTAATTAAAAACAAAATGTGTTGTCTATAGCAATATTCATTTTAAATTCCTGGTTTTTTTTTTCGGGAAGTCGAAATTTAGCAACTTGATTTCGTCTCCTACTTGAATAGCTGCAAGCTGCAACCTTCTCTTCTAAATTTGGGTGGAGTATCTATAATGTTCTGTGTTTTTTGTTATTCTTTCTATGTAACATTCATCATGAATCATTGTATCATTCATTGATTGACGCTTTTTATATATCATGTGATGCTTTGATAAAGTGGAATAGTTTAAAAACCGTACACTCTGAAGAAATTAGAAATTTAAAAAGATGTTCTACATCTGTATTTACATATTAATAGTTTCATCTAGTCTTCTTAGGAAAGTTCTTTATATTTCTCCTGCGCATTATATACAGAAAGAGATTAAAACTCTGAAGAATTAAGAAAGATTTTCTTCACGAGGACGGATTGCTTCTGCATATATATATAGCTTCATCTCGTATTCTGAGAAAAATATGTCACCTACATTATAAATTATTGTACAAAGCTCATGGAGGCTCAAGATATCCCAAGGTTCATGTGTGAACCGACAGATCAAAACATTTCTTAATTTAATCTTTCCAGAAAGATAATACATGAAAGCTGATATACAGCTTGAGAATCTATATCTAACACCTAAATACTTCGATTTATAATTCATCAACCATGTCTCCTTCGTTGAATCAATATTCGAAATAGTTTGTTCGTCGAGATAAACATCATACAAACTCACATTTCAGTCCATCGGCGTATTTCAAAGACGAATTTTGCTAATTAAGAATTAGCTGAGGCAAATTAGATACGTGGGCGGAGGCGACAATGAGTGCTTAGAATACGGCGATGGAATCTCTAATCCGCCGATAAAAATTCCTCGTTAGATCTTATGTAGGTACTCTCGAAAATTCTGCTTGCAGCCGCTTTCCAAACGCGGAGAAATCAATTATGGAAAACGCTGTTTTGGCGTGAATAACTTTTTTGCGATAAGGCGAAATCTGCTGTCGGTCGCTGTGAATTCCAAATTTGGCCCTGCCGGCATGTTTGAGGAGTCACACGTGACCTTCTTTAACCAATTTCGTTGCACCGAAATTTAAACAACGATGGATAAGAATTGATAGCAAACAATTATGTATGCAATGATATGTATTCAATGTCTAGTTTCTGTAGCACTGCCAAATATAGTACATTTATTTCGAACTATCAAAATCATCCTTTAACTGCTTACGAAACACTTGAATGAGAATTTGAGAATCTATTACCAATGTAAAATGTACAATCAGAATATTGCCATCGGCAACTTCGCAAAGAGTTGACAACAAACAAGAAATTTTTTAGTGTTGTGTGAGATTCCAAGAAGCTTTGGGTAAGAAATTCATCTGAAATTTTCTTTTCTGAATAATCAAAATTGGAATTTTAGTTAATTGTAAACTTCAGTGAGAATCGTATAAAAGACTAGATAAATAACTTATACGCCACATTCTGCTGAAACTTGGCTCTTAAAAATAGCTTTTTACGAGTTTAGTAAAAGCTGAATTTTGACTCTATCTTATCTGGCGCAACATGCAAAAAATATTATGAGGAAAAATTTGACTTGTTCAATTGCATGCTGTGTTGATTTCATTAAATGGCAATTTTCATTGGGATCTGATTGATAACGCTTGAATCTGAACAACGCCAGGTGCTTCTTTACCTGAAACGTTCTATATATGTACAGGGTGCGGCAGAATTACTTGCTGATCTGAATAGGGCGCCCATGAGCAAGGATTGGTCAGAAAGAGTTGGGGATGGTTTCATTCAAAAGAGGTTCTGAAATGATTACTCCCCAAGCCCGATATCACCATGCATTGGACGAACAAGCAGTGTGCATTCGTAGTCAAGGAAATGTTTTGTATATAGAGGATCTTCGATTTACTTTTTTCTTTTTGGTGATAATTTGAAAGTGGATAAAACATTCCTCTTCATTTCATCAAGCCTACTCTCAAGTTTTTTATTTGTGTAAAGTATTTCTATTTTTTGTTGTTGGAAATTGACATTCAACCTCAATATTTTGTGGGCAACAAAAAATTAAAATAGTAAATATAATGGATTTCAAGGCAACTTTAGTATGAAATTCTTTGTTTCCTGCGGATTATTTTCATGACTCGGATTAGTAAGATTCATACGAATTCACCAAAAAACGCTGTATATAGGTAAACTATGTGTGCTCCGTTCAGTATCAGCATATGTGTCCTAGTTAACATCTTAATCAATCGTGGGTTTTGTCTCGTGAACCTCATAAATATTAGCATATTGCCGTGTTAAAATAAAATGGATTAATAATCGATCTGCTAATGGTCCTGTCCAGGGTTCCACATTCGGTGTACGGGGCAGGACGGCATGTTTGAAAATTACTGTGATCGATCCTTTATAGCCTCTTATTATACCACAGCTTATATCGAAAATCTTTCCCTATAAAAGCGATAATATCTGTTATTATTTTTTAATCACGAATTCCAATTTGTTCTTGAATATTCACGTGTTTGCTCGCTTGTAAAATTATCCACTAGTTATCGACGAAAATCTTCGTTTTCTTAAACTGAATATAACAGTTCGAACGCATTTTCGGATGTGAAAATGAACTGACAAGAGAAAGATAGAGAAATCTGAAACGTATTTTATGATATGCGGATTTTTGCAAATGTAGTAACTGACGAAATCATCAAGTAGACATGTGGGTACTCAATATTTTGCCATGTTTTTTGTGATAATTTGAATTAATCTGATAATGGTACCTAATTTTGTAGGCCTACCATCGTACCGTCGTTGTTCGGTCTACAATTGAGGATATCGATAAAAAATACGGTATAGACCTAGGGTTGAATTAAAAGTAAAAACTCATATTCATATTGAAAGTGTTTGAAATGGCATTTTATTCAAGCTTCAAACTCGACTGTTTGAATTTCTTAAGCGAATAAAATGTATTTAAATTTTTATAAACAATCACCTTCATTTGGAATAAGAATACCAGAAAATTTTATTAGGAAAATAATTCTGAATTTAATAAATTGAAAGTGGTTATGACAATGTATGAGTCCTACTATCATTTTTCTTCATTTGAAGAAGTATGCAATATCATCCATATCTGAAGATCCTTGAAAAGTGCCTATCATAGAAACATAGTAAGCTTACTACCTATCTTCAGAGTGAGTCGAACTGCAGTATTCTCAAGATTTCTTGAGGAGAACTTGCCACGAGGAATATTTTACGATCAGAGTAATAATATCTCGTAGATTTTTAGACAGTTCAGATAATAAACTTTGTGGTCGAAGCACTCATTGCTGGTGGCTGCTATAAAGGTCTATAGAAACATAGACATTGCAGAATATAGTAAGCTCACTGCATATATTTAGTGTCCAGCTGGAGAATTCTTGAAGAGATGTTGCTATGAAGAATATCTGACGACCAATTCGGTGACTTTTAAGGCAGTTTAAATAATATCTAATATTATACTGTGAGATTATCACTTGATTTCTTGGAGCAGTTCTATCAGTTTCTACGATGTTCTGAAGGAAAACATTAATTCGCATGGTTTCTCCGAATTAAATTGATGATAATCCGCTTTTTGCAACCAGCGTTCTGCTCTGAATGCTTCGTGTATTCCACATCTTTCATCTAACTTCGTAAGAACGCTTGTGAAATAATTCCATCCGACTCTATTTCGATGAAAAGTTGAAGTAAAAAGCCTCGATCAAGGTTTGTCGTTTCGCAATATTGACTTATCAGGACGATAAAAAATTATCTGCCTCGTGCAAGGCACTTTTACTGATTTCCCTGAAATCTACAATGTTTTTACTTGTAGCATGATTTTTGAAATAGGTGCATAATCTAAACACAATAGTGAAAAAAATCGCGTCGGGAAAGACGAAAGCTGATAAGTGAAAAGCACTGATTGTGTGATGAATGAATTGTCGCATAACAAATATCGAAATAATCGAAACAGGTGCTCGATAATGAAGCTCATTTCGGTCAAGTTCACAGATTCTCTAATGAAGATTTTTATGGATCTTGAGAGTGTACAGAAATGCTCTCCTATTTAATTCAGAAAACCTAGTTTTTGAATGAAATCATATCGTAAGATGCTATCAAAGCTTTATCAGTCTTTATATTATCTCCTGTAAATACCTTGGACCTTGAAAGATGTCAATCAATATTTTTGTTTGAATTGCTTATTTGAACTTATAATTTTCCGTTTCTGACCGCACTTCGTACATCGTTTTCAGTTCATAAATATTTCCAAATCTCCGTTTTGATCTCGCTTGGGGGAATTCGTTGATGGCGATATATAAATAAGTTGAGATGTCTTATCTCCCTTCTTATTTTTACACAGTACGCATCTTCCGTCGGTTACTATGATTTCATAGTTAAAACGATTCCACTTATCTCCAATCTTTGAACTCCATCCAAGATTATACAGTTTGCACGGGAAGAAGCGTTAGATAAATTCGTACGTAAGATCGGTGTACCGTGTTGAACAAATATTATTCATTGCTTTCAAATTAGTTCAAGATAAAATCGATATCTAGATAAATAAATTAAATTAATAAAAACGTACAGCAATTACTCATTCAAGATAAAAAGATCTTTCGACGAAATCCATCAAGTTTCAAGTGGATCACGATTTTATCGGGAGAAAAGTTCAAGCTGTTTTCTGTTTAATTGATGCTTGATCGGGAATTTCACTTATACTTAAGATTGTCCGCGACAACAAATTCAAAATTTGAATCCAACCTAAGAATTGGAGAACCAGCATTATTTCAGAAAATGCCTGTTAAATATAGGCCAAATTATTAGCCTAATATATTATATAACTTACATAATTGAGCAAGCAATGAAAAAAATTATAAAGAATGATAAAACATAAGTTGAAATTACTTGAAATATAAGGTGTACAACTTTGCTTCCGCTGTTTTGAAATATCTGGCTGTAGCGGTAAGTGGTGGTTGAAAAAAGAAAAATAAATAGATTTTAGATGTCATACAATATAATAAAATAAGCATAGGTGTTTGTAAACATAACGCCATCGAAATATTGGTCGATTAGTGTCTGCATCATAAAGTTTTTTTCGACTAATAATATTCAACATTCTCTTCATTTGCGGGAGGTATTAATTTTCTGCTTCAATATGAAGAAATCTGCAGCTGAGGCTCATCGAATGCTCTCAGATACCTATGATGAGGCCGCTTTTTGTGAAAGACTGTGCCGAGAGTGGTTTCAACGGTTCAAGAACGGCGCATAAGTTTTTCGAAAATGCAGAGTTGGAAACATCACTTGATCAAGATCACAGGCGATCGTTATCGAATGCAATTAACGCGTTTGAGTTAAGCATTAAAAGACAAACGGCCGCAATACAACAAGAGACATGATGGAGTGATTTTCCACCATTACAAAGCTCTAACCCATGTTGCGAAAATGGTCAAGATATGTTTGAAAACTTTGAAATGGAAAGTCCTACCCCACTGCCGAATTCTCCTAGACGTTGCTCCCTCGGAATATCACTTTTTCGATCAATGGAACGCGATCTAGCTGTACAGCACTTTAGGTCTTATGAAAAAGTAAGAAATTTGATCGATTGGTGGATCGATTCAAAAGATTACCAGTATTTTCAACGCGGGATTCGAATGCTTCACGAAAGATGGGGAAAAGTAGTGGCCAGCGATGAACAACACTTTGTATCATAAATGTATAACCAATAAAGCCTCTTATTTCGGGAAGAAACAGCGGAAGCAAAGTTGTACACCTATTAAGATTACTTCTGATGCGCAACCTGTGTGATTCAGAGATCAACTTAGATGGTCATGGGACTGAAGGGAAGATCCTAGGCGAAATATAGTGGAGATATATATAGGATATGTACCAGAAAAATCGGTTTAGGTCATATTACCCGAAACTACTCTACGGTTTATATTTGTATCGAATAAGTAGGTACTCGTTTTCTGATAGGAATTGATGGCACCTCTTCATTGCATCTTCGAGGATCTTCTGGAGGTGGCTGAAAGGAAGTCTGAGTACACAATAGGTTCCTTTGTTCCGGACGACACAAATGGTCCACAAAGAGGCCCCGTTTTCAGCAAATAAGTAACAATTTCAAATTGAATGACACTTGTATATAACTTGCCGTGAAATACGATCCGTTTTGTTTTCAACGAAATAAAAGTTGGTAAGTTGATAGCGCTATATCTTAGACCGACGTGATCATAAAAATGTCCTCGAGGCGCGGGATTCTCGCCCTTATGTCATGCGCCCATCCTATAAATAAACGAATGCATGGTCCCATGGTACCAACGCGGAATACTCTTACTCTGGTCGACTGGTATAACGAGTGTCTCGCTCGTAGTGAGGACTAAGCCTCTTTTTAAAATAATTGGCATAAAAAGAACCTATGGTTATATTGTGGCGCAAGTATTCCGACAATGTGTTTAATGTCGCATGCCTTGTTATTTTCTCGAATGGGTTACTTTATTTCAGGAGGTTGGGCTTGAGTAACGAGACGCAGTTCGCCTATTATGTTTTTCGAAGGAAAAACGCCCATGGATCCTCCACAATGTGCAATTTGTTGGGATTGTTGTAATTGGGAGAATGTCTTTCCTTGATTGTAATTTTGGTTGAACTTTCCGTTATGATTTAACTTATATTAGGATTTAATTTGTCTTGACATATTTTGTAACATCGCCTGCTGTTTAGGTACTCTCGGACTAGTGAATGCACCATTCTTTACCTATTGAGCATTTTTTTTTGTCAAATTTTTGAACGACTGGCAAATTATATGGAAAACAACGTGAAAAACCTTTTCTTGCAGTTAAATGTTCATCGATATTGAATGTATGCTTGTCCCACTAATGCTTACGGTTGTTTCGAAGTACGATCTCAATTTAGTTCCCCATACCATCGATATTGTCAAGAATTGAATGTCCATGTAAAATTGACAGTCTTTTACTTACCTTATTCTTATTATGCTGTAGAAATAAAATGCTTCACATTACCGATATGGGATATTTGAATATGTTCGATTATTTTTAACAATTTTGGTTACCGTATCCTTCTTTCTATTCGACCCAGATTGACTGAGCATACCCACTACACCCGCTTGAATTTATTGCATATTCTATGCTCGAGGTAATCTTTGAACTATATTAATATGTATTTTTTTTCTTTTGATACATAATGTATTGAGTATACCTACCAAAAGATAATTAAATGAGAAATCATTCCTAACCAACCTTTTTCTTGTTTTGGCATTGTTTGAATTCTGAAATAATCAGATGATTTGGATTAAATAATTCAGTTATGCGGATATTAAATAAATAATCGTCTTTTCTACTTATTTCACAAAGATTATTCCAATAAAACTGAATTTGTTAGTTATAATTATCTTTTGATATAAATTAGTGTTCCTCAGCCGAAATCTGTTCATGAATTTGTGTATCTGGTGAAAAAATAAATATCCTAAATTAAGACTGATAGAAAAAAAGTAATATACCTACATGTCATATTCTCTTTTTTCGAGAAACATATATGTTTCAGTGCTGATTCAAATTTAAAAAAAATGAGGAAAATAATTTTTTTTCAAATGGAAATTTGCGCTTTAATTTTTTTCAATAGCCGATTTTTGCACAATTCAAAAATATATATCATGATATACTTCTGAGTGTAAATTCCGAATAAAAATTTTTTGATCAACGAAATCGAAAGAGATTTTGATTTTGATTCATATCTTTTTAACTGAGGAAGTCATAAAACTTTATATTCCACTATTGTAAGCTGTCGAATAGATTCAAAAGAACATCAGGTATAGTTAATTATTAATTAGACTTAAAAGGTGTTTATGTAAAATTTTTCTTGTCTTCTATGAGCAGTATTTGAAAACAACAATTTTCAATCTTTATTCACCAGTTTCCACGAAAGTTAATGAGAGCCTGCTTGAATTATGTTGACCGAAAAGTGAAACATCGAAATCTAACCACCCCGTACATTGCTCAACATTTCTCTTGCACTTTCATTAGTAAGTACCTCAGTATGAATTAATTTTCTTTCTGTTGGGAAACAAAGAGTTGTCGATTTCGGTTAAAATTAGGTGTATCGACGTTTCGGACAGTTGAGTGTGATTTCACAAAGGTGCTTATTTAGCAATCAAATGTTTTGTTTTCATTTGTTTCCACACACATACACGATATGCTACCACGATCAGATCAGATCTTATCTGCAACTTCCTTCCTGCACTCTATGAGCTCGCATTATTAAAAATCTATTATTATAAGCGTATTATTGGCAATAAAGAAACCGACTTTAACTGGGCCACATTTGCATTATTCATTTAATAGCTTTTGTTGGAAATAATCAAGCATTGTGTAATTAACGAGAATGTCTTTATAATACCTACCTACAGTTTAATTTCTCACTGTTGGGTTTGTTTTAATTCAACTAGGTTGGAGAAGCTCATTCGACAATCCGTTGTTCATGACTTACTAAATTGATAGTCACGAAACCTCTCGACGATTGAAAAAAATTTTTTTGCGTCTCATCCGAATAACCACGTTTTCTGTTTCATGTTTTTTCATGGATATTATCATACTGATATTTGCATATTGATCATTATACAATGAAAAATTGTAGCAGCCGTTTTAAAAGTAGGTAATTTCTTTAATTTTTTTTTCATTTTTGTCCTGCATGCAAATGATCTCATCTGCCGATGTAATTTTGTTCAATATCTAATTGAATAACCTGAAGGATTAATTTTCTCATGATTTTCAACTATTCAGAATATCAAATTTAGTTGGGTCACTTCGTATAATTCTCATCCGTCAGGTTTTGTAATGAAACATAAATAATTGTTCGACAATGATCGAATGATTTGGAATATCGTCAATATGAAACAATGTATATTTAATCAAAGAAAGGATAAAGTTTATTGTTCATCACATCATAAATGTGTATAATTTTACCTCTTATCGCCGTGCGAATTTACTCACCTTAAATCCATATAGGTACTTCGATTTTGGTATCAAATAGTAATGGATTTGGGCATTAATAAATACTGAAACGTAAGCGTCTGTCTCGAATCATCTCATATGAATACAGAATAGGGCTGTACATCTTCTTGCAAGCAGCAACATGTGCTTCCAATCATATACTACACTGGCCTGAGCGTGAACAGCAAAGCTCTCTTGTTCGTGCTAAGCACACCGTCATAAAGTGCATTTTCTCAATTGACATGCGATATAATATGGCGTGATAGCCCGTGTAGCATATACTTAACTAAATACATATATTGTTGGTAGAAATGGCGACTTTCGAAGTCGCTTTTTGTTGGCTATAACTTGTATTTCACATTCACGTCCTAAGAGAATAGTGATCGATTCAGAATGGAGTTCTACAGTGAGCCTATCTAAAAAAAGTTACAATCAACTAGTCGTTCGTATTCCATTTTATCAGCATTACAATCTTTCATGCACCTGGCTGGACTTTTTCCTAATGTTGCTAGTTTTCAGTTCTCAAAAATCATTAATTTCCAATATTCATTTCCAACAAAGGGTTCATTATCTCGAAATTCGAAAGCAGGTCGTAAGTCATTTCGGCGATGACTTTTAGTTCATTACTATCAGTAAGACACTTCGTCATGAGAATTGGTAAAACATTACTTAATATTTCCGACTACCTGACTTCTTCTGGAATGTCCTAACACAATTGAAATCCCATGGAATAATTATTACTGAAATTTTTTTTTTCTATTGCAAAACAACCAAAAAATTTAACTTTGATTAATAAAGAAATCATTTAATCTATTGAACTCAGATATTATACAAATTTGATTCTTTTTACTTTGAACCATAAAGTGTTGCAAAAAAAGTTTGCAATGACAAATATTTCAGCTTCGAAATTCGCGTTCCAAACAACTAATAATAGTTTTTTCAAAGGTTTGACTCTATTCTTTAATAATGAGAAAAATCTTGAATAGCAACAGCATCTTGTACGAATCTTTTAGAAGAAAAGCTTCTGACAATGGCCATAGGCGGTGAAGAGAAATGAATTCAATAAAGTAACAGGGGAAAAATGAGGTTTCAAAAAATGACACTATAGAAAAAAAAATTGTGGACACTCGGTTGAAACGATTGTTCATCGATTGGATTTCATAGTCCGCTAATACAAAATTCTACTCAATTCTTTGAGGCTCAATTCTCCACATCTATGACATCAACCTTAGGAGAGGACTTTGGACAAGATGCTGAATACATCAAACTGCAATATCTCGAAATTTAGATGATGTTGTGATTGGTAACTGTTTTAATTCGTGAAAAAAAAAATGGTGAATAGTTGCGGATGGCTTGTTGTTTTGAAAAACTTAAATTCATACGAATATGTTTATTGATTTTTTTTCGATGGGTTGTACACAAATCGAATGATTTTGGCTGTTTCTGATACTTATAGACTAGATTGGTAAAAACGTTGAAAGGAGTCCTGGGCCCGATTTCCGTGAAAACACCAGTAGTGAAAACCGTTTCACGATATCTTCATTTTCTTTGAAGATCTAACAAAATTTTGATATTTTCTCGATATAGAAAATGTGCCATAAGTTTTTCATTTTCGAAAATATCTGAAAAAAATAAAAACTTTCAACAAGCGTTCTTTCACTGGGTATAGGACATTATTTTAAATTTCTTTTTATATGAGATGAAAAAAAATTCCTTCGTATTTAAATTAAAAAAGTGGTTTTTTTCCACGAGAAAAAAAATTGAATATAGTTCCTTATTATCGGTGAAAATGCGCTTCTAGAAAGTTTTAATCGTTCTCAGATATATTCGTAAATAAAAAAAGTTATGGACATTTTCAAAATCGATAATATATCAAAATTTAAAAAAAAAATTAGGATATCGTGAAACGTTTTTCACTAATGGTGGTTTCACGAAAATCGAGCCCAGGACACCTTTCGAAGTTTTTACCTATCTAGTCCAAAAGTACCAAAAACAGTAAAAATCAAGCAATTTGGGATATCCTGTACATATGATGCAATCTCTTTGGTGCTTTTTCAATTTTGAGGTCATTGAAGCACACACATACACAATCTGGCCATTGCATAAATATTCAATGTTATATGTTTCAAAGCATTGGTATTTGGAAAAAAAGGAGAAGATTTCTTATAAAAAACACAGATAGGAAATATCTCTCAAGATGAGGAAGAAGTTGTTGGTTTCCACATTAAACGACATCAGTATGAACATAAAAGCCACTTTTTTGGCATTCTGTTAATTATGATTGTCTAGGTATAGCAAAACTATAGGTATCTAGAGTGAACCAAAGAAAAGCTGTTGAACAACAAACTTTTCTCGTTGATTTATGATGATGGCTATCATTAAAATATGCACAATAATAGAATTCTAGGGACAAAACAAGTAACAATATTACAAGCTGGCTGGGTCAATAAATCAGCATGTAGGTAGGTATACTAGAAAAACTAACAAAAAGTAGTTACTCATAAATGAATAATTTTGCTTTTTTCTCGCTAGGTTCGGTAGATGAGAACTCGCACTACCCCAAATTCGTTCATTTTAAACCCCTAATGAAAAATCCAGACATCTGCGTGCTGAATCCCCCTCTCCCATTCGCCAAATTCCACACAGCGGGACATCCTAGTCACCGTATGTGTGTCTAAACGTCCAACTGTTTGCGTTGTTCGTTTGCATTGGGGTTGAGGGCTCGAATTTAACCCCTCACCTGGCGGTCGGCAGCCATCTTGCCTGGCGTCCACAATGGCTGCCATCGTCGCCAGCTAGATTATCGCGTGATGCGATCTACAGATAGCATTAAGATTAGCGGGGATTCTAACGGACTTCCGCAGATGGCTTCCAAAGGGTTTGACAGCTTGGCCCATTGTTCCAACATAGATTTCCTGACGTGTGTGGGAATCGAAATGAGTTTATTGGGATACGTGATTGTGTCCATCGCTCAGGGAACAATCTGGATGCTGCTCTTCGTGATTAATTTAGAACGAGTGGACGCGGGTGGATGGGAACAGTTTTGAGGTTAATGGGATGAATCGAATTGGTTTCAGGGCTTTGGGCACACTGGAATGCGAACAGGTTTTGACGAAACAGGGTTGAAGCAGAAAAAACAATTAAAATCAACAATTATTGTCATCTCAGCACGCCTTGAAACTCCTGTCGCGATTTTATTTCTTGCTACAAAGAAGTAACTAAAATTTTGTATGTGTCCATCTCAGAATAAATATATTAATCACCTAGATGAAGGTGTCCATTTTTTTTTCAATCAATTGGGTAATATTAAATATTTAGAGGCACTTTTCGGATATCCTCGAAAACTATACTAATTCATGATGAAAGAGACAGACGTCTTGTCTTTATCCCGTCATCTAGAATATTCTCTCAGAATCTCAGATAATTCTCTCCGCTTTCAGAGATTCTGACTTTTGAACTTTTTCAATTTTAACTTGATTTCGGCGCACATCCGCATGAAATTTTATTCAACATTTACAGGGTATCCCAAATTGATTGGTTTTGGCTGTTTCGGGTACTTCTAGATTAGATAGGTCAAACGTTGAAATTAGTACTTGGCTAGATTTTCGTGAATACACCAGTAGTGCAAACCGTTTCACTATAACGTCATTTGTTACGAAGATATAACAACATTTTGATATTTTATCAATTTTAAAGCTCTGCCATAACTTTTTAATTTTCGAAAATATCTGAAAAAGATAAAAACTTTTTACAAACACTTTTTTACTAAAACACTATTCAATTCTTTTTGTATGATATGAGATGAAAAATAATGCGTTCGTATTTAGATTAAAAAAGTGGTTTTTCCACACTTAGTGCACGAGACAAAAAAAATTGAATGTACTGCCTTATTTTCAGTGAAAAAGTGAATCTAGAAAGTTTTGATCGTTTTAAGATATTTTCTTAAATAAATAGTTATGTCACATTTTCGAAATCGATAGTATATCGAAATAAAAAAAAAAGACATCCTGAAATGGTTTTCTGTAATGGTGTTTTCACGAAAATCGAGCCCAGGACTTCTCTCAACCTTTTTACCTATCTAGTCCAGAAGTACCAGAAACAGTCAAAATCAATCAATTTGGGATACTCTGTACATGGTTTCCCATTATTAGACCGACAAAGTACAAACTTATAGTGAATATTCCAGACATTATTTGAGACACTTTCGACCAGAATCAAAAGTATACAAAAATGCTTCGTTAAGAGGCTAGAGCCCTCTGAAGATGACTTCCATGCAAACCTTTTTGGAATTTTATACATGATAATATCAAAAATATGCCTGAAATGGTTTGAGTTCCCTCTTTTTCATCCCCATCATAAGCGTATCATTTTGGAGGGCGAAGGTTATTTTTAGTGACAACTTTTCTACCTTTCTTCATTTTACAAGTTTTACATAAAATTCATTGATTTTGATCTTTTTTCCTGAAAAAAGATGCTATTGTTTTACATCGTCCAGATGCACCGGTTTTGAAAATAATCGATTTGAAATTTTCTCTTTGTTCACAACTCAATGAAATATAAATTTTTTGTACTTGACTTCAATAATATTGTGGAAACTTATGGCGGTATTCTGCTTTCATCTGTAAGCAACTCGGTAACTTTTCATAAGATTACAGGAAAATTACGATTCTCGACGCTTTCTATGAATCTGTAGCTTACCTACAGGAAACCTATCGAAAGGTATATTGTGAGGTTATGTTGAATGGTTTGTTTTTGTCACAGAATATAAAATACTTTTGTGTTTTATTTTTGCATTTCGGTTGTAAATTTCTCTTTCTTGTTGAAACAGACACAAATTAACCATAAATATATTCAATAATCAATACTTACGGTCCAATTTTATAGAGAAATAAATTCTACTATATAATACGACATTTACAGAAAAACTGCCAGAATTTCATTATTTACAAATCTGTAAGCCAGCCACAAAGATACAGATCAATCGTACGCTACAGATTTGTAGTTTACATTAGCTTCATAAAATATTTAATTCGAAATGATATATGTGAAAAAAAGTGTTGCCTGGAAGTCATCTCCAGATGGCTCTAGCTCCTCGACGAAGCATTTTTGCATTATATAATTTTGGTCGAAAATGTCCCAAATAATGTCTAGAACATCCACGAGGAGTTTGTCGTTCTAATTATGGGACACCGTGTATAGGAAATTAAATTGGCTACGGCTCTTCAATAGGAATTCTTGCAAAATATGATAAACAACCTCAATTTTTATAGACTCTCAAGTTCAATTTTATGAGAATTAAAAATCCTCCTTTAACTTCAAATCTGAATATAGAGTATTAGAAGAACTTGGATAAAAAGACCGTAATTTTGAAAAACGATAATAATCAATTTTCTTATAAACAATAGAAGAAAGCTGTAGTATGCCTTTTCGAAGTACTTAACCTGTTAAATTCTATCTCACTGTAATTGATGCTTCCGATCATATAAACATAAGACCATTTATACCACGATATCAATAATTTTGTAACAAAATTCAAGTTTTCAGTAAGTATCTTAACAATTTCTTTTTTTCCAGCCTCCCGCATGTCATCGGGCCAAATGTGCCGACCCCACTTCCACACCCCCCTGCACCCGTGGCTCTCAGACTCCAAACCCCTAGCACATTCAGGACCTTGGGTACCCTTCGGAGGTGGTGACCCCGACAAGTCTCAGAGCCCCAGCTCGGCCCCTTCTCAGCACCACAACCTCTTCGCATTTCCACCAACACCCCCCAAAGACAGTACACCGGACTCAGTGGCTCCGTCGGCGGGATCGGAGTACCAGAGTGCAGTGGCGGCGGCGATGGGAGCCTTCATGCACGAGAACCCCCAGAGCTGTGCGTTGGACATGAAGCCTTCGTCGGGGTCCAGTTCGAACAAGCAGCGTGAAGGTAGTGACTATGAAGGGGGCTCCTCCGGCATGTTCAATGGTAACTTTGAAAGTTCGTATGGGTCTGCGTATGGCCACGGTATTCACGGGGCAACGTATTCGCCTCAGAACAAACAGCACTTGACTGCCCAAGGCGCCCAGTCACCTAATAAACCTAGAAACAAGTCGAGAACCAGCGCCGGTAAGATTTAACTCGACAATTCACTCTACTAACAAAATGGCGGAACAGAAAAGTTGGAAATGAACTCTCTATACTCTGTTCAAATTTAAGAAGGAGCAACAACAACAAACAGAATCGTCTGGTTTGCGCACAATAAAGCTTGTATTGGTCAAAGGGTCATAACAACGCTCCCTTCGACCGCCCTAAAAGATTGCCAGGATCGTACTCGGATCTATGGTCGAGATTGCGGCAAGGTAATTCCAGGAAGCACCAGAGTTTTAGAGATTTGGGTCGGAATCTTGCAAAATTCCGACAAAGTAATTCCGGGAAACACCAGATTTGGGTCCTTTCCATTCAGTTAAAACTGAACGATTGTATGAAATCTCCTCGATTCGACTCAGGACGGAAAGTAACTATCCGAAAGCCTTCCTACCGCTGCGCGAACTGCTCTCGCTTAGGTTTGAACAGAGTATAGCTTTCGTGGAAGGACATGCTCTATGAAATTGCAAAGATCACTCGAATTAAATGTCTGAAATAGTCGCATGTCCTTTTTCGTAAATTGGAAATAGTTCATTTTCAACTCGACCGGGCTGAAGCTAATGCAGAACAACATTTTCTCTTTACTTTTTATTTTTTTTTCGAATTTAGTTCCTTTTGTCTTTCCTGCATTGAACTTTCAATTTGAATTCAAAGCTTTATTTAAATGTTTTATTTTTGATTTCATTCAGAGTTCAATGCAAGGTATACCTACTCATTTTTTGGGTTTTATAATCACGTTTGTGTTCTTTTCTTCTTTGATTTTTTTATTTGTTATTTATTATTTTTTCCGCAAGCTTTTCACGACACCTTTCTCTCATTTGTTTCTCGGTGTTTCACACTCACCTCCCGAATTTTTCCAATATTGTCGTTGATCCACAGATTTCATCATGCTGCACCTACACGAATTGGGATGTTGCAACATTAATTTTTCCCGACTGCAACATCCGTTTTACGGTCTCTTATCACGTGACGTCGACAATTAGTAAGTTGCACAGTATCCGCCATTTTATAGCGGTGATGCGTGGAGAAAACTAATTAAAAATTGCAGCGAAACCAAAAGTGACTGCGTAATGAGTGATGCGGATGAAATATCTTCTTTTGTTTCGTGAAGAGTCGACCTTCATGGAAATTCTTTCGTGGGAACAGGAGATCGAGGGGTGCCACGATGATGTTGCTAATTAAAGATGTCATTGCTGTTTCTCTATTGTTCGGTGGGCTGGAGAGACCCGCATACTTTGATGTTTCGGTTTTGGATTTTTAACTCGACTGGAGTGCTCTGCGCCGAAGTACGTGATCGTGCCGTTTGAATATAAATACGCGTGGAAACTGATGCGGAGAATTTGCGACTTTTGTTGGGACGGTTCAGCCTGAACTTCATTAGAATCTAATAACAACCAAGGAAGATTACGAGTAAGATTTGCTTCCATTTTTAGAAACAACTTCGCACTACTGTCGGCAAAGACCGAAAAAATACAATGCGGTTTTCGGCTGTGATACACTTTTCATTAGAAAAATGTGACTGAAAATACGTAAAAAAATGCGTCAAACATGACGAAATTTGACGAATTCTCATTTTTTTGTCGTACTCAAAGAGCTCGTAAAAAACAACATATTTATAGGCCTATACAATTATTGATTATCATCCATAGTTCCTGAAAAACCAACAACATGAATAATTTTTTCCTTTATTATATTTAGTATCAACAATCCAATTATGCTCTATTCATTTATTTCTTTTACATATCTCTATATTTTTTTTCTGATAGAAAGCAAGTCATAATATAATTACAACAATCAAACCAAATCAAAACAATACTTTGAAATTTCAAACCGGGGTTAATGTGTAACGTCGTAGTGTAAACGTATAATAAAATAGCTTAAGAGAAGAATTTCAGCAAAAAAAATCTGTTTGACTCTTTTCCAAAAATAAAAAAAATACAGTTAGGCTTCCGAGCGGTTGTTACCTCGAACCTCGAACTTAGAATCCCATTTTGATTGTGAAATTGAAAACCAGAACCCAATTCTGAAGAAATGAAATCAGAAAACTGAATGAAAATTAGAAAATTTCAAATTGAAATTAAAAAGGAGAGATATTCGCCGACTTAACCGAACAAAAAACAGCTCATCACATAAGTCAGTAGGTACAGTCTCTTAAGGAAAAATCACCTGATTGTGTAACTTTATTGTCTTGTCCCAAAATTCGAAATCTAATTGAACCCGCATTTTAAAATTGAAAAAAATTTTGAAATTTGACTGACGCCTAGAATTTATCGTTTCGCTCAATTATTCGTTAGTTCAACCATCCCTTAAAATTTCTAAATCTTTTATGTTTTTTCAGTTTGCCCTTTCTTATGAAGACCTTTCACATTTGAAATTTATTTTGTAAACAATGAAAGCAACCTGAAAAATTTAAAATTGTTCCAATCACTTATAAAGTCCCTGTATCGGCTCTTGAAAATATTTCGAATCTCAATATCGAACTCGCAAATATCCATTCGAAACCTGCCAGAATCTTACGGATGTTCTCAATGCATTCCAGGTGCTAGGGATTTACCCCGCAAATCCACAAATAAGTAACTAATTCCGACCGATATCCGCAACATTGTGCCTTAAGCCTCTTACGCGGACCACTGTGTATACTGAAATTCGGTCACAAATAAACCTGAAATTGCATATGGGGATTTGCGGCCCGTTTTAAAAGTGGTTTCAATTCATCCGTAAGTGCTTTCTTGACATTTTCACGCTTGATTCGACATCGACAAAAAGGATTTTTTCATTGTATCGAAAAATGGAAATCGGGATTCCGAAAAGCAACAACGAATACGCAAAACTCGATGTGATTAGGGCGTAGAAAGTTTGCTTTTCGAATACGCTCGCATTTAGGGGGAAATGTTGTGGAAAATTGATCGAATGAGTGGATAACGAAAGATGTTCTGAAATAGGGGAAGAGGAGTTAAAATCGATAGCAACCTTGGTCAATTTAATGTGAGTTCTAGTGTTGTTATCTGTCGCAACGCCGGAAATCGACCGAATGAGGGTGAACAAAACACTTTACTTTTGGAAGATACCTGGACGACTGATCGATGTAGTATAGAATTCTTAGATTAGGAGAACTTGACACAACAGGAATAATGATCCTGAGCCAATTTTATGGTGTGTCCATAAATTTCTATAATCATCACTTCGGCAGAATCTAGCTTCTGTTCATCGAAGAACAGTTAAGTTGAGAAGATCTATTAATTGTTTTTTCAAGCAACAGTCCATATTTAATATTAATTGATAACATCCTGGAAGAAGGTGGTGTTTACAAATGCAAATCAATCCGAAGCAGACTATTTCAGGAGTTGGTAGTTTAGCAGTTGATTAATAACGTTGTTGCCTTGTTATTATCGGGAAAGAATTGTTCCTTTACAGCAACCGATTACAACGGGAACACTCTAGACACGTGATATGTATTATTATATATCAGGTACCAAAAGTACACTGTCATTTGTTCACTTCATCTAGTGATCAATTTTTCTTTCTCTCCTCTCGAAAACTAAATTTTGGAAAGGTAATAAGTCATTATTTTGTTATAAAAATGCAACCCAAAAAGAACTGAGAAGATATCAACAACAAACTTTATTTTGATTTTGCGCAGCTCCCCCCATGACAATAGTTTTTTTAATGGACTATGACTTGAGACTCACATTACTATTTTTAAAGTGACCGCCAATAAATTCAAATAATCATCAGTCGCAAATTCATCAACCAGTTTCACAATCGTTTCGAGAATGCCTGATCTAAACACTTGTAAAAAGTATTTCGAAAGAACTTGACTCGATTCCGAAAAACCCAAACCAAGAAAACAAATATTTCGTCCGAATAGAATTGTTAAATAAAATATCTAATTAGTGATCAATAGGCTAGATACTTTGTTTAGGTCTAATTTATCTGAAGCTCAGGTACATACATAAAGGATATCATTCTCCTAGGACTAATTATCAATCTGTAGTTTTTTTCATTTAATGGGCTGAAATTTGATATATCGATATCATGTTTGAATTCTGCGAATACGTGAATCAAAGGTTAATTTGTTTTTTATCGGGGTACTCCAAATTATCTATTTTTGAAATATGTATTAATTTTGCAACATTCATAAGTAGTTTAACGGGTAAGTCCTGAAATGATAAAAATAGATAATTTTTTATTGTGAGCTCTTGGTTTTTGACTGCAATGACGTCTCGACCTATTTTGAAAATTTCCATAAATAAAATTGTAATTGATCGCCATTTGAGACTTTTTAAGTTAGGTAGACCTCATAATAGTAATAATTTCTCATAAATAAAAACAGAATAAGAACCATTCATTGACATCTGTACGTTTACCTAAAGCTCTAAGAATATTTGCATCGTCAATAAATTCAATATTCGATTATCCACCAATTATCAATTACTTTCGATTACAAACATCCAGAAATTAGACAGTGAAACTTCGTTTCCGCTATAAGAAAAGTAATCGATAGGATTATTAGATTTTGTTTCTCCATGAGATAGAACAATGTCGGATTGGGTAATCCATTCAAAACTTACACGAATAACATTAAAGGTTAAGGTTATATATACCTATAGAGAATGTTGAAGACCGGATTCGCCTATTGAACCTTGACTCGCGTAGCTTCATCTGTGTGTTCAATACTGCCTGCAATGAGTCGTGTGATTTCAAAGGATTATATTCTTTGACCCGAGGCCA
This sequence comes from Hippodamia convergens, assembly GCA_038502775.1. NCBI lineage: Eukaryota > Metazoa > Arthropoda > Insecta > Coleoptera > Coccinellidae > Hippodamia > Hippodamia convergens. The sequence continues at coordinate 10,746,895 of CM076611.1, read as the reverse complement.
ACATAGTAGAGCAACATCATCGTTGGATTCCTGAAAAAATTCAATATGAAATACTTGGCTTTTTAGCAAAATTGCAGAATACTATTATGCTTGCAGAATATATTTCATATCCATTTCGTCTGTTAATCTTTTTTGCACTCATTTAATTTTATCTGAAAGTTCGTTTCCAATTTCAAACTAGACAAATGTACATTTATTTTCTTAGGATCGAAATTAAGTACCTATATTCTACAAAGAAAGAGATCCTTCGAATACCGGGGACAGACGGAGTACCCTCTGGTGAATGTATTGCACGAAGCTTTTGTATGATATGTAGTATAGAATACATTTGCAATCCAACCATATCTCTTGGAGATTTTATACTCCTGCAGTGGGAGCAGAAAATGTGAAAAAATCGAGCTTATCCCTCGAGGACAATGAATTGCATCCATTAACTGAACTTCATTACAAACTCTTGTTGGTATAACTTGGACATAATTAAAATCTCTTTCAATTTACCAGTTAAATTAAGCATTGATATGAAGACCACACACGATTATAAGGCCCCATTTGTTAAATTACTCGCATTTAGAATGTGACAGTGTTAATTTAGATTGACGTTTATCAGTAGGAAAGCATGCTCTCGTTTGGTTCGATGGTGGAAACTGAATTGAAGGATTATTATTGTAATGGAATAACTTAGATTGCCTTTTATGGTTAATTCAAATGACTACCTAACCATGCTTAAACTATTAATGGAAGGTGACATTGTCTTTAACTCGTTGTTATACAGAGAATCGCGAAAATTGATCGTAAATAAAAAATTCTTATAATATAATAATAACTTCACACAAAGACTTCAGAAAAATCTTCATTACTGAGTCATATTTTTGTTGGGATAACCTGTTTGATCATTTCCTGAGAACAACAGAAATACTGAAGATAATTATTTACTTATATCAGTTTGTTGTTCGTGAAATACTCGAAATTTGTCGAAAACTGCAGCTTTTAATGAGAATATTACATGTTTTTCTTCAGTTCCATCTTAAGTACCTACTGTTCATTTTTCTTTCATTTCAAATATGATAGAACCAATACGACCCACACGACTCTGGCAGAGAGGGAATATTTGAATTATAGATTTGATTATTATTGATTACGCCTGGCCCCAAATGACAGCAATCAATTTAATTGCAGACAATTCGTTCAATTCCTGCCTGACAACCATCCGAATTGTATAGTAGCATGGTTTTTATTATTGTGTAGTTAGAATTAACCAGTAAATACATTTAGACCGAATAACGTGTTCAATTTTTTTTATTGATAATTTGAATTTTTTTTATTCAGAGGGCAGAGAGTGTGTGAACTGTGGAGCGACGAGCACTCCCTTGTGGAGAAGGGACGGCACCGGACATTACCTGTGTAACGCCTGTGGACTGTACTACAAAATGAACGGACAAAATAGACCACTAATCAAACCAAAGAGAAGACTGGTGAGTGCCACACTTAAACATTTCCGAAATTCATATTCGGCTGACGGCAAGAATGAAATATTGTGAACGGAAGCAGAGCGTGGGCGTTACGCCGCCCAAATTATATTGGTGCTCTCCAAACCGTACCCAGCAAGTGAAATTGAAAAATATGGTAATTTATTTTCGGTCATCCAGGCATGGGTTTTTCAACGCCGTAGATTGAATAATGTTTTCTACGCTTTTGAATAATAACGTTCTTTGTTGCGTTTCTATATGCTCTCCTTTGGGGTATTATTGTGGGCCTTTATCTGAATCTGCGATGTTTATCAACATATTCTGGGTACAATGGCAGGGAAGGCTCGTACCGAACAGTGATGTGTTGATGAAGCAGGGCCGTCTCCTGAAATTCTTTTAAGCGGATTGTTAAGAAAGGATATCATCACATGGCGTTATAAAGGGTATAGTTGAAAGGGAACAAATGTTCAAACAAATCATTAAAACATATCTATTGAAATATTTTCTGGGAGGTCTCTGCATTTTCCTGAAAACTTAATATGGGTTTTCTCTCCCAGTCTCTGAAACAAGAAAGATTTAGAAAAAAAAATTTCTAGAAAGAATAAGAAAAAAAAAATTTTTTATAATTCTTTCTTGTTTCAGAGACTGAAAGAGAAAACCCATATTGAGTTTTCAGGAAAATGCATTGAAACATGCTATGTTTTATTGAAAGTTTTTGATTTCTCTGCTCTTATCTTTCATCTTCGCTTGTGTTGAAGTTATACTGTGTTATAATCTTAATCCATTCGACCATAATTATTTTAATCGACACTTTGGAAATGAAAAAGGAAGCGAAGTACATACTCAACATGTTTTATGGTTTTGTTGTACATTGCTGAAAGCAAGAAGCTTTGTTTTTTGTTTATTCATAAGATTTTTGTCCCATGAAGAATTTTAAGAATCATTCATCCTTGAAATTCTTCATGAGACAAAAAACGTCGTGTTTGAATTTTATGAACGATAAATCTTAGAATTATTTAAAATGCTTCTTCATTTTGAATCAAGATGAAAAATACATAGCAAGAAACGTACACGTATACAATGATACTTTAGATTTTTTTGCATCATGTGAGCTTTGATTTTCTAGAAAAGAATTATAAATTTCATCTGGTATTATTCACGATAAACTTTACACAGGCCATTGAAATCGAGTTATTGAGTTGCCTTAAGAATATAAGAATATACAGTGTGTTTTATTCAAAAAGAAGAAGACTGGATGGGGATCACTTTCACGAAACATTCTGTACAAAATGAAATTTATTCTTGAAAAGTGCACCATTCAATTTAAAACATGAAGTGTCCTAGTGTTTCTTATAATTTTCCAACAGAAGCTTTTAAAAATTTGTATTCCATAAGTGGTTTAAACAGTGTATGTTCAATATAAGCAAAGACTGTGCTAGATGCAGTCAATGATTTCGTTGATGACTCTTTTTAGAATGGCATGTCATTAATATTCGATCTATTGTAAAGATTTTATTTACACTTTGTGCAAAATACTATATGATGATTTGGAATTGAAGTTTTTCATCGTATCGCGAGCATATAGATATATCGCAGGCTCATTATAATATCAGTCTTATTATAATAAGCCTAGGCTTTTTCAATATGACTAGGCGTATTGTGAAACAATCAAAGCAAGTGAAAATCTGACAATATGACTGATATTTTCAGACGTATTATAATACGTTTGACGCCTTCTTAGTCTTTTTGTTCGAAAGAACCTGTACGCGATTGTTCTTAGAATTTGACTGTATGAAATACGTCGTATTATGATACGTCTGGAAATGTATCAGGCAGATTATGGAAATCGATCTAGAGACAAAAATAAATAGATAATTTTAGATTTGGATTATTTATTACAACATGGATTACTCTTATGACATTCACTTGTGCATTTAAAACATAAACCTTTATTATTTCGATACTGTGACTTGCTTGGTTTGCAAGAACATGTTTTGAATCCCTGTCCTTCGAATTTTGCGAATAATCTTGAAGCTTCTCTTAGGGAAATTACTTCATTATCTGGAATATCAATATTCTTATATCTTTGGCAATTAGTAATTTCATCTCTCGAGATGTTTAACAGACCATGGGTGGTACCAATTTGGTAAACATCATTAGGGACTTTTACAATGGTTTCTGTGATATTTTTGGAATCCAGAGGTCCTCTATCTACTGTAGAAACTTCAATAGCTACTGTTTGATCATCCTCAAGAGGTTCAGCATTTTTGCTGCAGCTCTTTTCTTGCCCTCTACATATTCTTTTCTTCGGTTCTCGACTATTTCTTCATTTTGGCTTAGATCTGTGACATTATCTGGACTTCTTGATAATAATTTATTATTTTCTAGTGATGTATCTGCAGAGCAAGCATATTCAGATATAGTGTTATTCAGAACTGTTTCCAGATCGTCTTCAGTCTTCAAGTTTTGACAATTTCAGTGGGCAAATTAGTAGAGTAGTAAGTCACAACAACAACAGATAGAGAGCCTCAGTCGAATTACAATACCATGAGTATAACCTCTGTCAGAATCTGGGGAAATCGCACGCTTTTAAGTTTTGACAATAAGCCGAATAACCATGTAGGCTTATTATAATACGCCTTAAATGGCCAGTCAAATTGTGAGATCGTCCATTATTTCGGTGATATTGCAATATGAATAGTCGAATTGAAAAAGCCTAGGCGTATTATAATATGACTGAGTTTATAAAAAGACTACGACAGATATATTAGAATATAACTATCAATCCAATATTGATTTTGATAAATTCATATCTCACCGATCTTGAAAAACTGAAAAATTTGGATTATATAGGTGGATGCTTCGAATCGATGACTGTGTTCAAAGGAGAAGTTTTTCTCTATTTCTCTCTGATGGAGATATAAATTTAATGAGATATAACAAAAAATTGTGAGAATTCCAATCCATAGCAAAACTCAACTCTCATTTTGGTCTATCTGGAGAATTTTCGGATACAGAATGAAAAGATGTAAGAAGGAAACATTTGTTGGAAAATGCTCCAGTAGAAAGCAACCACTCTAGGAAGGAATCTCAAATCATGAAGATTATGGGTAAAAAAATCAAACGTTTTTGAGAAAAAGAATAAAACGAAAAAAGATCAACCTGGGGTTGTGGGACTTCACTAGGTATGAAGTTCCCTCCAACCTGACAGTGTTTGAAGAAGAGAATATGTTGTTTATAAGAGAAGAGGATGAGGTGTGTGCCTATTTGTAATTCTCATGAGTCGGATACGGTCCTGCGCTGGTTATCGCAAGATCTAGTACTCTCGAAATACGTTTTTAAAATTAACTACCAGGCTGACGGTCGCGAGCGAGTGTGGTGGTAGAAAGGCAGAACTCTCTCAATGGCTCCCTTCATAGGCTAATGAGTTCTGGACTATTACCAATGTACACTCATCCCATTTGTTAGCCGGGTTAGTGACAATGAATAAATGCCTTCGCGACCAGCTCTCCAAGATCCTAAATTGGTGTTTCTCTGCCACCGCGTTTGGCTGCTCTCTCCCAGAACCATATATTAAATCGAGACGAAGGTATCCCGATTATTCATTTTCACAGTTATAAAGCACCCGACGCCCATTGATTTTTCGATTGCCAGTTCCATATATAGCTAATTACATATGGCCTTCGCTGACTCTGAAGATGAACGTTTCGAATTTTAAAGGGGAAATAATTTACCGGGATCGATACCCTCTTCGATTTTAAATGGGAGAGGAAATGAGGTCCAGAATTGAACAGGAGAAGATTTCTTGCTTGAAATTCATATTGGATCTATAAGAAGTAGATATTTCGATTATGATCTTTTCTGAATCCCAGATATAGGCTTCTTCAGAACGAAGAAAGAATTAGTTACGCTACTGAATGAAGCCTTTTACATTTGTTTGTATTGTTATCATAATGATAATGTACGTTCATTTCAAGAATAATATCAGAAATTTAAATTTTTCTAAATCTGCTGAACTTGCCCAAGTCTGTGTTCAGTGATATTTCCAAGGAAACTGGGAAAGGTTTTCATAGAATAACTGCATTTGTTTGTCTGTCAATGAAATTTTGGATGAGAGGTGTTCTTCACCAGATTATTTTGCGACATTTCCTGATCATCCACTGTTCTATTTATAACTTGAAAAGGGCATTCCTTGACAGATTGTATGAATTAGTTTCCTGTAGAATCGTTGGAATATAGGTTAAAAATGTTTTCATGAAAGAATTCCACCTTATAAGAGGGGTGCCCCAGGGTTTTATTTTGGGTCCACTATTATTAATTCCTATTATGACATACGAAAATACCTGAAAACTGCTTTGGTGCCCATGTTTATATATTGATTATATAAGTTTTCAGGAACCTATATCTGGTGTTTAAAGACAATGTTGAGTGCGTCAACAATTTGAGGAATGCCCTTATTGCATTTTCATCGCGACAACGTAGTTCCACTTCCAGATTCAAATTCGGTGTTATGAAACAAAACAAACATTCAAATTTCCACCATTTCTATTGTTCTATTCGGGTGTTTCCAAAATCGAAATCCTGGGTTTTTAGTAATTTCGCTCGAGTAGTTTTTTTTTTAGTAATTTTTCTCGGGGAATCGCATGGGTCAATTGGATGTTGGGCCCCAAAGGGTCTTCTTATGCGGGCTATGAGGTCAAACATTGATTGGATGAGAAAATTTTGGTTTCAACCAACTCCGATGTAAGATCTTCTGCTGATTCCGTATATGAAATTAAAAAGGAAGGATTGCATTTAAAATTTCAAAGTTAGACCTTTTACCTCGTATAAGGCACTTTCGGACCCAAAATCTGATGGGTTCAATCCTCGGTTCAATCGATCTGAATGAAAGCGCCAGATTTTTGAGAAAAAAAGGTGCATAGGGCCCAAATATGGACGAAAAATGTTTGATGTGCTCACGAATTTCAATTGCATTGTCTCAGTTCTTTCGCACTTTTCACCTCACCGCCAATTAATATCATCCAACAAGTTCACCATTTGAATGAATATGCGGTGTTAGGGATTCGCGATAATGGGAATATCGGATAGACCAAGATTCAGAATTGTTTTTTTTTTTTGATTTGCACCAAGGCAAGCCAACCGTCCACGTGTTGAAGAAAATGTGGGATCAGGAATATTCGTTGTAAGAATATTAGTTCGTTGTGTCGTAGTTTTGGAAGATTTTGGAAATTATTGAGGTGTCAGAAGAAAGTGTATGTTCGATATACAAGAGGAAGGTGAGCCACTATTATATTGTTTTGGTGATATCTTTCTTGATCTCTATTTGACATTATAAGTAATTTCATACTAAAAAGTACAGTCCATTAAAATACCGAAGGGTCGCGTTTAAACATGCGGCATTTTTAGACAACTTTTAGACTTTTTAGAAATCACGAAAATGAAATGTCTAGGATGGTTTTCAGTAAAATGACATGGCATCAGCTGGAAGACTTCGGTCGATAACCATTTGATGGGAATCAATAAAGTTAATTCTCTCTCTCTCGCTCTCTCAGCTGATCTGCAGATGTAGGCTCTATACGTTTGACTCAGAACCAGGCTTGAAAATTCTCAGATTTGCGGGTAACTTTGCTTGCTTTCAAATATATCGGAAATAGTGCATATTTTATGTAGAATGTTTCCTGTACTTTTTTTCATGAATTCTATTCACTACTGTCAAAAAAAAGCCTCACTCTTCAAATCACCCTGTGTATACTATTACATCTACTAGGCAAATTATCTTCTTCGATGATAGAACACTAGAGCAGAGTATTCATTTATGAAAAATAGATGAATTCGAAATAGTCATCAAAGGAAGAATGAATACCATCTTCAATTCATAGGTCTCAGATTTTGTCACTGAGAGAAGAGAAATACCGGTTTCAGCCCTATTATGGCATCATCAGTATCCCGTATATTTTTCCTGCGGTTTCAAACTGTTGATGAAACCCCGTTAGAAGTCGCATATGGCCCTTCTCAATAATTTATCGATTCAACGACGCAATAAATCACGAATGGCGCGATTTGAGGTGGCTGTCCGCCCCGCTCATGAAATATAGACGAATTTTCGCACCCCTCCTAATAAATGAGACGACAGGTGCTTTTCATTACGCAAACATGAACGTACCATCTTATTATCGGGTTAAATATTCAAATCGTAAGTAGCACCTTTCATTGGTTCGTTATTGATGGGACAGCTACGACGGTTTGCGCCTACGGTCTGTAACGCGCGGCGTAAATCTGCTACGGCCGTTCCAGCTCCGCAATGGATTTATTTGCCACTGACAATTTAGCAGTAAATGTACCGGGGGAAGGAAGAGGCGATGAAGGGTCAGGGGCGGGGCCGCGAGGAGATGCTGGAGGCGGGAGTGCGGGATTTTATGATTTTCCGTAGCGAAGGAGGTCGTTCTTTTATTTTTACAAATGTTATGGCCCAGAATTTCCTAAACTGTCTGGAATCCAAGAAATATTATGGTGCAACGTATATGGCCATAAATAATAATAATTTAAAATCATATTGAGGGCGGAAAACAGTGACAAATATTAACCCAAAATTAGTTTTAAAAAAATATTAATTCTATTGTAAGTTCGATAAATATGAGTACAAAAAGCAAGTTGAACACTATTTAGAATATTTGGCCATTTTCGAAAATAAAATTCTTCGAGAAATCTCTTGAAATGAGAATTTTTCGAGTAACTAATCATTGAAAAAAATCTTCATCATCACATAAATTTGAAAAATTGGTTACTTTATTAGAAATCAATTTCGTGAAAAGAATTCACGGTAAACATAAAAAAATTCTTTGCTTTTACGGAGGCCACACCGGGAGTGTTGTAGCTTATTATGAAAGTTTAAAATGGCCATATCTTGTTCTCTAAGCTGTATGGGAAAAATAGTTTACGAGAAAAGTTTTTGTTTGACCTCAAGAATCTATTGTTATATAATATTCTTTTCATTGAGAGAGCTAAAATAATACTATACATATTGAAACAAAAAAGTTCCTAGCTGGGGTTAGTGCAACACAAGAAAACCATACAGGTATGTAGTATGATAAAATGAGGAAAGGGAAAAAACCCCAGAGAAAAAAAAACCCTGACCTCACCCGTGTTTACTAAAAATATCATATCAGAGGATCTTGGAGGAGATCTACGTGATCAGAAGAACATCTTCATGTAGTTCTGTATGGGCAGCAGAGAAAAACTGACTCTTCACCAATCTACCCGAAATTCTAGATCTGAAATAAAAAAAGACAAAAGCAGAAAAAACTAGTTATTTATAATCAATTAAATGGTTTTTGAATTAACCACCCATTGCAGAAATTCTTTCTTCATAAATTTGTTATGACAGAAATGTCACAATGTTTGAAAGAAATGAAAGAACCCAATCAATTTCCCCTTTTTGAATTGCTAAACATAAGAAAACTTATAACACAACAAGCTTAACCATAATTTGGACCAAGTGACAAATCAATGAGTACATAACTTTCAATTGTCCTCCTTCACGAAGAAGTTCCTCTGTTGCCATGTGGGTTTCCTACCCAACACCATGTTCAGTGGCTAAGTTCGGAACGTAATCACTCTTGTCCTTCGAATTCCTCCAATATTCATACTTAAATTCTCAGCCTCGCTCTATGATGGTGAGGGTTCTTTCGAACCAGGTACGACCATCCCAGTGATGATTTTTCGGAACTTCCGATGTTTGAAGACCGCTACGGGACCCTAATGAAAGGAAATCATCTCCCATAGATAAACCAAACATCTCATAACACAAGTAAACAGAATATTTTTCAGGACCAAAAATTACGACATATTGCTAGAATTGTCAATATGACAATATGTTAAAATGTATGTACAAGGCAAGACTCACCTATGTAATATATAAACAAAAAATAATAATACGTTTTGTATATATACCCTTCATAATAATATCACATTATTCACAGTTATCGAAAATTGATTTCTTTTCGAATCCAATCAATTAATTTCATTCTTACCACATTTCGCTCCATCCATGACTGTAAGTATGTAAATCAATAAATCCCGGTCTTTGTTCAACATTGCCAAGAACACGTAGGCTCTCCAAGTCTTGCTTTAATACGTGCCTGTGCCTTAGGAAGCACACAGGTCACTTATTGTTGTTATTCAACGACCTGCTCCTCAATCTGTGAATTTATCTTCACATAAAACAAGCTCAAGACATTTTCCTATTCCGTTTAAAATTTACCGTATGAAAAGTGTTAAAAAGGATGTACGGAGATATTCTCCATGCTGAGTGGTTTACAACCTTATATCCAATTAAATATTGAGCTCTGTAGATTTGTTTCTTTATCACTATTTCTTCCCCGAACGTAAATTCTATATCAATATTATGTTACAACTCTATGTTTTTCTAATTTTGATGAATCCCATGAAAACTTCTAAGAAATAAGTGACGTTTTTGTATGCGCTTGTTGGTTTTACGTATCATCAGTCTGGAAATCACCGATTCTTTTATTTATTTATTTTAGTATATTTAAAAAAAATAAATTTCTAATTCTCAACAGAACAAATAAACTACATAGTACAAAAAAATACATTAGCCATCTAAATAAGAAAATACATTCTCGGAGATTTACAGATTCAAGGATGATCAGAGTGGGCAAAAAATTGTAGAAAATGAAGAAATTCGCCTATAGCTATAATAGCCAAAAAGGTTTTATATTAGATTGTATAATGTTACTCTGAATTGTGCATATGGAGGCTTGACCGTTTGTGGCAATGAACTAATTTGTGGGTCAAACTCTCGAATTTATAGAACCATATATTCCGAACTGTCAAAGAATAGATTAAATATACCTATACTATTCGTTTGGCCACCTAACGATCTAATTATTATTAGGCAAGCGGTTTCGCGAACGAAATAAACAAGAGTTATTTACAGATATACCTACCTGTAGACACAATTGACCTTTAAAAAAATGCCTCGCCCAAACTTTCGAAAATTGACAATTGAAATCTGAAATTAATGGTTTGAAATATACTTCACACCAGGCGTTGATATCTATGAAAGAGGTACTCGCTGATAGTAAATGTTTGAGTGGATTAATTGATCTCCAATCTATTCTGACAGCTAGAAGCATTTCTCGAATTAATCAAGTTGCTATAGGTAGAAGAACTTACCTACCTGTTTGCTACAGTGACAGGAGACATGTGACTGTGACTGACACGAATAAATTAATTTCTTATGTTTTACAGCAATTATTCATTCAAAAATATTCATCTAGATTCAGATGGTATATCAGAAGAAGAAATTGAGGTTGAAATAATTGAATTAAAAACTTGGATGAATTTCTCTAATTATGGCTTCTCTGTAGGTATTGAAATACCTTTTCCCTTATTTGTAATCCGTCGGGAATTTTCTTTCAATTAACCATTCGAAAAGCGATTTTTTAAAATTATTATCTGAATTTCTTGATTATACATATCAGAACTAGACTGGAATTCGTATGATGCAAAACCAGCCAAATGAGTACCTACATACGCTTGGAAAGTTGAAAAATAATGATAATAATGAAGTTTTTGAAGTTGTTAAGATCTGGGATGTCGTCACAAGCAATCTTCGAATTATTCAAACGGAACTCGGACTCAACATATACTATTTCTGCTCTAACCTGGAAATGGTATTGCAGAGAACATTGCTGTACGGAGATTATAGTCATTGCAAGATTCTCTCATTATTATATCAATTAGATGAATTCTGAATGGACGTAATCATAAAAAGAATTGCATACATACCCATACCTCAGTGCAACAATTCGAATATGTTGCTATCTTCAATTTTCACCCGAAAAATTTCGAGAAGTTGTGGTTGGAGAGATCTTTGGAATAGTGGAAATTTAATTTTAAATCCGAATATTCAAACTCTGTAATCCGAAGGTCCATTATGATTATTATTTTGCTAGATGTATAATACAATGAAGAATTTAGGTATCTTGTTATTAATTGTAAAATCTGATGTAGTAATATATACCTACGTTGTTGAAAGTTGATCACTTAATTTTGTTTGTATTCTGAAATACATAGGTATTCTTATATCATGAGTATAGCATTCTTTTTTTATGAGAATTTACTGTTCCTGAGAAGTTCCTGTCTGGATTATCCAAACATTACTGTATTTTCATACCAAAGGTTGTAGCTGTGCGATCGTTTGTTCGTTTCATCGCATAGTATCGTCGCGTGAAACCAGAGATATTCCTAATCGAATCGATAGGTTACCGAGCACGCATTATGTGTTGAACCACCTGTTCCCCATCTCTTATATCGAACGGGAACAACGCCGGACAAATTTTCTGAAAACGCTTTTTAATATGCCATAAGTGCACATGACATCAATTTTGTTCTTTGCACTAATTACCCCCAATTCCGATGTGGCAACAAACACGATCCATTGAACCGATGTTCGAGTGACTTCTATTTTAGATAATTACTTCCATGTGCGCGTGTTCGCGGGAAATAAGTCCCACCCCCTGTCCTAGCAACCGTGGTATCGACTTTTCACGCAATGTCCTGTATGCCACGATAATCATGGCGCCTGCTCACTGTTGATGTCTGTTTTACACGGAAATTTCATGATATCCTGCGGGGAAATGTCCACATGATGCTTATTCTGCCTCGACACGAAATGGGGTCTTGCATGTTTTTCTCATGACCGACTTCTTGGGTTCAGCGGGAAATTTCAAGGAAAATTTTATATAACTTCTCAAAAATTATTATCAAATTAGTTTCCGCATAATCTTCTACTTCCACGGATTTTTCTAATATATTTCAGATCTATTGGATTCATGGTCAAAGCATTTATTTCAGATAATGCAGAGTTAATGACATTTGGAATAGAAAAATAAAAGGTGTAGGTACAACTTGCTTCCGCCGTTTCTTCTTAAAATTCGTGGCTTTATTGTAAAAAACTGGTTATACATTTATGATTCAAAGTACTGTCCATCGCTGGCCACTACTTTCTCCCATTTTTCGGGCAGTATACTAATACCGCGTTGAAAAACTGGTAATCATTTGAATCGATTCACGAAACTATTCAATTTTCTACCTCTTCATGTGACCGGAAGTCCTATTCAGCCAAGCCGTGTGCAATTGATCGAAAAAGGTGATAGTCCGAGGAAGCAACGTCTGGAGAATAAGGCGGGTGGGGTAGGACTTCCCATTTTAAAATTTCCAAGCATGTCTTGACCACTTTTGCAACATGATGTCATGCTGTAGAATCATGTATCTCGTTGTATTGCGGCGTTTGTCGTTCAATGCTTGGCTCAAACGCACTGATTGTGTTCGATAACGATTTCTTGTGATTGTCTTGATCAAGTAATGCTTCTAATTCTGCATCTTCGAAAACCTTATCACTCCCAGCGACATGCTGGTCTTCGACGTTAAAATCGCCGCTCTTGAAGCGTTTTAACCACTCTCGGCACGTTCTTTCACTAAAAGCGGTCTCACCATAGGTACTTGAGAGCATTCGATGAGCATCAACAGCAAATTTCTTCATATTGAAGCAGAAAATTAAAACCTCTTGCAACTGACTAGAATTCGGCTCGTAAAATGACATGATTAATCAAGAAAAACTTTATAATGCAGACACAAATCGACTAATATTTCGATGACGTTGTATTCACAAATACCTTAGCTTATTGTATGATATCTAAAATATATTTATTTCAACTACTACTTACCGCTATATCCAGCTAGTGTTAGTTTCGTAAAGATCGATATTATGAACTAAAATGACCTTTAACAGTCCAATGATATATGAACGTGTTCGAAAAACGCCCTAACCTTTCAATTGACATTCTCGACTAACTATCTCTTTTCTAATAACAGAAGAATTTTGTCAATAATATAACTTCAACCGTGCTTAAAATATAACCAATCTTTATAGAATCCGTCATTGAATTCATACAATAAAATGAAAGGTGCTGATATGTTATGATTTCGCAATAAATTATATGTGATATTTCAACATAACATAAATCATTTCGTTTTTCGCGAAAGTAGCAGAGAGATTTACATAATGATAACACCCACCTATCTACCTCTGAACATGGTACCTCAAACTTTTCTAGGAACAGCGCAAGAAAAATCGATTTTGAAAAAATCAAAATCTTCATAATTTTTTACAACTTACTGAACTCGAAAATTGATTAGCCCATTGGAGCCGAATCAGAAATCGAAATTCATCGATACTGAAGCCCCACCTCGTTGATTTACAATGGTCATTTCGAAGACCGCATAGAACACAAACGGCTTGTAACTAATATCCTCAATTAAACCGGTCCATTCTGATGCAGCATGTACGCACACAAATCGGTACCACCGGGGGTACCATCGATCAAAGTCAATACCATTACCGATCATAGTCGATACAAAAATGCGGTTCTGCGTTGTGTACCACGAACAGTGATATCGCTTTTGATAGAAATTAGAACGTTTGTCTCGTGATCCACCTTCGTGAAACCAAGTTATTCGCCGAGAATTACACAATCAATTTTTCTCTTCGCCGAGCGAGAGGCCTGGATGGATGAAGACGTAGAACACACTGTAGGAGCGGTGAACTTGCCGACAAAGATAATATGTAGAGCATATAGCATTAACATAATATTATAAGCCCTCAAGGCTTCATTGTACTATTCCGCGGCAGAATAAGGTCCAGAATTGTGTGTTCTGCTGCATTAAAACCACTGAAGCAGCAATACGGCAGTTCCTCTGCGACGTCAAATACATCATATGCGTTTTATTTTCTTGTCCAGTAAGTGTCTAGAGGATACTTTTCTTGCGGTATGGACACAATACACTCCGTTTAAGATCACTGCTTCCCCATCGACATCAGTGCTGATGAGTAAACGATTCTGAATTTCTAGTACGAAAAAAGAAGACGTACATTTTTCAATCATTCCACTCGAAAAACGTATATGTATAACTGTATAATTAAAACTACCATAGTATACTTAATCACGCAGATTGCTTAAAATTCTTTGAAGCAAATTATTAGGTACTACTAAAAGTGTGTCGGCCATAAATTATCATAATTGAGAAAATAGTTTCATTATCCTTGTCATGGAAAATAATTGGAGCAAAATTGATATCTGCTTCATGCTCTTGAAGTGTTCACGGACGCTGTTATCGACTTTATGTGCCCAGGCGAAGAGCATCTTAACAAATTCGAAAAGATCATACGGTACACATCGTTGGCAGCAGTGGAAAAATTATTAGCGCGTTCAGTTACAACACCGTATTCTGGAACAGACTGCAATATCTTTGTTTCTCTGCAATATCTCTTCGATAATTCGAAAATGATGCAGATTCCCATTTTGCTTCTCTTATGAATCGAAGATTCTTGCTTTCGGTGAAGTCAGATGTCTAGGATATAGCAGTTCGCTTTATAAATATTAGAAAACGATGTATGGACGCACACATGGGTGAGCTACAACGGCAGAGAAAGATCCAGAGATACCATACAGTAGGATTATTATTAATCATAGCTTGCCATGCCTCGGGCCGATCGGCTAAACACCTGGACCGGTGCCATTGTTTTTACTTTACGATATTGAATTCTCCTCTTATTTTGTTTTCGCAGTTTTGTTCTGCCGAACTATTTTGCATATTTGATTTATCGGTTTGTCGTTGGTAGGAATAAATCACTGCTATCCATGTAACTTCCATGTAACCGTAGCTTCTCTACAAGTTGCAGTTTGTCACGTTTTTGGCGTATTTTACATGATACCCCTCTGCACGAATAAGTTGACAACGCATGAAAGCGAGTGTCAATTATGCTAGAAACAGCAATGCAACTTTTTGTTCAAATCGTGCAGTATCGGTATTGTTTTCTCTCAGATTGCCGCATCCATTTCAGCTTACAGTGATAAAGATGGTCATGTGGGTTGAAACTTTGAAAAAGATATCTGACACCCAATTGTGGTGTCACTTTCCATTAGGACTGGTTTTAAAAATGTCATAAGCAGGCGGGTGGGATTTTTATATTCTTAATATGCCAGAGGAGCAACGGGCCTACATCGAACTTAATATAATATTCAGCTCAGGTAAAAACTTTGACAAGTTTCATGTAGTGTAATTTTACGAACAATTATTGATAAATTTATTCACTTAAGAATGTTATATAGTGAATGAAAGTCACATCAACTATTAATAACTTCATAAAGTTGTCTTTTCTCTATAGTCCGCCTCTTTCTCGCAGGCCAAGTAATATAAATCATAATAAATTGTCATGAGAGGTGGTCTGAACGCCAACTGAGTCTTTTATTATTGTTCTGTTTGTCACAACTACCGTAAAAGATAATTTATGGCCTATAGAGTATTTTCATTCAATATGGGTATTGAAATTCATATATCTACGTTCTGACCTCACAGTAGTAGCAGCGGAAGGAGAACAAGCTCAATGCTCATTAAAACATAACATATTCAGTTGCTTTTTTCATTGACAACATAATTTTCTCCGAAGCTCTAAAATTGATCCCAAGTTTTCTTTATTTCTAAGAACCCTAGACGTGTTCGTAGAGATAGGTGACACTACAGACTGCAGTGCTCTAAATATTCAGAATGTTCAGTCAAGAATTTGTTTCTCTTCTTAAAACGAAAATTCTAAATTATGTAGTTCTTAGACATCAAAAGAAGACAAGGAGCATTCTTGTAGTTGTCGTTCATTTAATGTTCAGGAAGAATGAAGAAAGGGAGTGAATTATTTTCTATAGATTAATTGGACTTTTATAGAGGAAACGCCAAAGCAGTAGGCGGTTTTAGAGATACTAGCCGGCGATTCAAAGTGTAAAACAATTCAACAATTCAATGGCAATAGAAAACTGGTTTCCCCGAGATGAGGTTCAGATAATACGAATTGTAGACATTCGGAGAGAGCGAATGTATTTATTCACTCACATTAATTAACATTTTTTACGCAAGTATTATTACATATCGAACTACATCTAATTATTGACTGCTGCTGCCAATATAGTAATTTATGAACTAATTATAAGGTAGTTCAGAAACTCGGATAGCATCTTTCGCTGAGGAGAGACGATATATGAGTTTTATTACTGTGATTGATCCTTTATTCGACAGGTTTCGATTTAGTACTCTCCAGCTCTCTGTGTGCGGATGTTATTGGTCTATCTTATGAAGGAATTTCTCCTTTTGATCTGTCCAAAATTCTGGGCTAGGCATCGGATTAGTTTTCGCACTGCTTTTCTATTGCGTGGATTTAACACGATCCACAATTGCTTTAACAAAGTTTTATACCTATTTGTAACTATTCTAAAACTGAATAGATTCAACAACGTACAGTAAAAACTTTCGATATTAGTTTTCCTTTCTTATTAGGAAGTGTGATTACTTCTAGACCACCCCATATCACATCATGCCAGCATGAATTTATCAAAAACACCTCAAATGGAAACCTAATAGTCAATTGTGCACACATGGAAATGTTCAAATAAGAGCGAAACTGAAACATTATTCATTATATACGAAGAAAGTACCACCCTAATCATGGGTCATGATAAATAGATGATGGACTAGTGGAGACCCAGTTGGCGATTCATCAAAAAACGAGAAACATCAATATTTGTTGAGGAAAATGGCGAGAGGGGGTTCAGACTTGCTCCGGTAGAGGGCAAAACTCTGTAGTAATACTCAGATGTGTCTTTTCTGAGGTTAGGTACTGACCTCCAGTATGGGGGGGTTCCTGATGAGCTGTAGCTGCATTCTCACGCGTTGAATGAATCTGCAAACTTAGTCTCAAATAGTCCATTGTTGATATGGAAATATGGAAAATCATTTAAAATGTGATTAATTTTTACTGATTGGTAAGTAAAATTCATAAACTCTTGAGGACTATAATATGATGAATTTGATTAATTTGGAAGACCAGAAGAGTCGAAATGTATGGCCATTGTTCTCTTCATGAAGAAGGCGACTGACTATATTAAAACTTTGCTTACTCCCAGCAATTTCAACTGTGAATTTCTGCGATAAAAACAAATTTATACCTTATTATGTATAGATTTCTTTCGAAATGAGCGAGGCCTGAAAACATCAAAATGCAATCAATCAATCGTTCATAAAATCATTCATCCTAAGACGTCTAAAGAAATCCTGTATCAATCATTAAAAAAATATAATAGTTCACTTCTATAATGATGCTCGGAACTATTATTAGAGTCTGGAGTGCCAAGACTACTGGTCTTATAAAGCAAATAAATAAACCCTAACAAAGCTGACCATAGTTACTTTAACTCGTGCGCCTTTTGTGTACGAGAGCAGAAAACCCCTAAGAACTTCTAATATGGCGTCTGTCAGTCTAAACCTTTGAGAGGCGTGTTGGCTTAATCCAGGCGCCAGAGGCCTCTAGAAGGCTCTCATTAAGACTACAATGCAGTCGCAGGTATTTATTAAAGTATTGTTGTCGTTGACAAGTGTTTACTACTTAGGTCCAGTGTGCTACAATAGGAAATAAAAACATTATTGAGAATCTCGAGTGGCCTTAGTTGCTACCCGTTCTTAGCGCACCCTCCATACAGGTAAGATACACTTCGAAAGAATTTTTCGTTTGAACTTAGAGTTTCATCTTAAAAGACTATTTAGAGCACCGAGCAGTTCCAATCGAAAATATACTTCTGCAAACTACTTTAAAAACCATTTATACAGAAAATTTTGTGAGTTTCCTACGAAATTCAACAATAGCTCTCCCCTCAAATAGCTCTTACGAAATTCCGTTAGGATAAAACAATAACAGCGATAATTAAAATCCGCTTAAAATGCGGTTGGCCGGTTTTGGAATATTTAGCAACTTCGCTAAGGCAATGTTTGTTGAACAAAAGACATCTGAGTCATATTCCGTAACATCGCAATATCGTTGATAATTAACAGGCAGTTGTCGGCCATTGTTTCCTTTTTCATATCCGAAGAATTGAGCCGAAACTTTGACTTGACCTCATTCAAAAATGAATCTTGTCCAATTTGTTCATAAGACGAGGGATATAATTTGGAGCTATAAAGACCCGAACAATGTGATTTGACTCCGGTAGTTGCGCAAAGTCCAAATCGCATACTGGAAATGAATCATACGGTCGTTCGGACAAGAATGATGACTCTAGGCCCTAAGTCACGTACAAATCAACAGCCAATTCGAATAATAATAACAATGAGTAAATAAACATAGCTCAGAGAAAATAATACCTCCAAATACCGATGGGTATGCTCAGTTTAGCTCGTGATTCGAAATATCATAAGCACCGGACGCTAGTTGTGGTGATTTGGCTAATAAAAAGGTTGAGAAAATACATGTATACGTAACAAAAAGTTAACAACAGGCTAGTACAAGTCTCCATGACTGTAATTTCGCTCGAAATTGTCTCGGCATATTTCGACGACATGGGTTTTAGATGCAACTTCCAGGGCCGAAGTAGCAACAACCTGTCTCACCCCGAATCTCGTTTCCTACATCTCTTGGACATTGTTATGACCTGTTAAATCAAAATTTTTTTCATACAAGAATGTGTATCATAGCAAAATCGGTTGAGGTTCTATACAAAATTGTTATCTTTTACGTTATTGATACCTTTTACTTTCTTTAAACGGTTTATTTTTAGAATATGTTCATCATTCGCAATATCGTCTGATCTTTATGTTTTTTTTTACATTTCTGTATCACTTTTTTCGTGATGTTTGAATATTGATATGAATTCATCCTGGAACCAGCCCTGATCATCAGGACCTACTCAATACTACCTGTGCTGTGTGGATCGCTACACTATCATTCTCGATCGATAAAACAGCCATCTTGTTAACTTGTTAACGAAACAACTAATGAGTTAACTTGTACCGAATGTATTTGTGTGATGCAAGTCATATGGGGACCTGTTTCGAACTTCTGCCAGTCAAAACTTAAACACTAATGAAAGAACACGAAGTTCCTGAGAGATACCTACCAATGATTATTAAAATTTTGAAGGAAATTGTGAATTTAAAATGAAATTCGATTTTTTGGATATTCTTTTTCACGAGAAAGAAGTACCCATATGAAGTCCCTATAAGCCCAGCTATAGAAGCAGCCGCTTTTAACAAGAAGCGCTTTAAACAAAGCGAGGAAGGACTCCTCGACTTTGTTTAAGTACATTGTACTCAACTGAATAAATTGCGAAAGAATGGCATAATATTAATCATTATGCAGCGAAGCAGTTCATTCAACGTGGCGCAATTAAAATATCTCCATCTAAATAACTATTAACAATCGCAATGAACATATAACTTGTGGAAAATTAATATTATTGAAGTGCTTCTGTGATTTGAGTTGTCGCTATAATCGTTAGAAATAGCCAGTGAATCTCTCTCTATGAAAAAGGCATCGATTTTGAGCTTACGAACTTGAGGTATGATTTTCGAATTTTTTCATAGCAATCCAGTAGCATACTATGTTTTTTCCCAAGAGGTTTCCTTTCTGACCAAAATTTGTGTTTTTTATGGAAACAATAGTTGATTATGACTTAGAAAGAATCACCATTTTTTTTCCGTTTCAAAAATATATAACACAATATACAGTATAGCCAACGTAAAATATTACCTACTGACCAATATTTTCGGACGTAAGCTCTAGGAAATTCTTAAACAAGTTAATATTTTGACTGCGAGGTTAGGGGTCTATGCTCATACCCCTAATCGGCGGCCCTTTCAAGTTTCTCAAATCTCTATTGGGTTCAAGTGACACATCATTGCGAAGGTTTTGCAATTCTATTCATGAATATACTGAAAAATTTCTATTTGGTGTCAAAACATTAATCTGTCGACGAATTTCATAGAACATACTTTCAAAAATATGGGGTTGAACTGTTTTACGTGACCCAGCCTGTATAATCTGTTATATGTATATTTCAGAAACGGAAAAGAAGATGATTCTTTCAAAGTCATTTCAAACTATTGTTTCCATACGAAAAAAACATAACTTCATGTTTATACTTCAGCAAGGAAACCACTTGAAAAAACATCATATACCTACTACTGAATAGCTATGAAAAAAGTGTCTGCATAATATTTTCATTTCAACATCCTAGCACAAACAGAAACGGAGATAAAGATCAAAGTTGAAATCGGCCAAATTCAAATTTTGGCCTATAACTCTAAAACAAAAGAAGATAGAGACCGTAATGTGCCCTTAATTTTCCTCTATCTCGTTGGGCTGAAAAGTTGTAAATCAGGTATCATCACATTCGCCCACCCTGTACAAAAACTGAAGGTATTGCCAAATATCGAGCGAGACCTGCAACCCTCGCAGTTTCTGCTGAAATTCCGGAGTTGGAAGCAGAGTTAGTAAATATTCGCTTTTCTGGCCCGACTGACAGTTTATGTAAACTAGTCTCCTCGACTCTGGGAGTTAACATTCCTGCAGACACACTCGACACATATAATTCAGTCCCGAAGACAAAAACCTGAATAAATCGAGTGTGCCTCGCCACCATGGACGCCAGCACCTTCATTCGGATGTTGAGAGCCACCCCGATTCAAACAAAACACAATAGCAGCAGAAGAACAAATAACAATGATCTAATTATTTTACTTTACAACTTGTATAAAGAGGAGTTGAACAATGGCATTCTCCTTCGCTGTTCGATGGTTCCGGAGAGATTGGGAAATGTATTCGGACTTGAGACTCCAACAGATGATATTTTGTTATTTAGCACGATTTGAATGGAAGGATTTATTGCTTTAACGCCTATCATTGCACAATCGCTGCAATCGAAATCATTGTCTTGGTACCTACTTTATTTCCGAACGAAATATTTAATACAAAATGTCAGGAATGATGTTTTCCCGAAATTACGAAAATTTCCATAAAAACATACTATTAATTCCAAAGGTATTCCCATAACTCGAAATTTCTGAATTCAGAAATCACAAAGCATTTGAACTTTCGAAAAACTGCAATTTTTCCGGCTCAAGAATATAACTTTGTTATGATTATCCTCATAATTAATATTATATTGTAATATAATGAAAGTCTTTCTTCAAACAATTTAGATAGATAACAATGATTCAAGATCTAGGATACGAACAAAATCTAAAAAATTTGGGATAAGAAAACAATCGACTAAAAACAATTATGAACGTCATTTCAAAATATTGTCTTTTGAATCATATATTTTGTATTACTTACTATTTCATTGAATTTCTAATTAGTAGAGGAATTCTTCCTCATGTTATTTTTTGTATGAATTCAGATATCAACGTATAGCTGGGATAATCTTATGAAATATATTTCTCTATTTCAGTATCGTAAAGAGTTAATTACAGTACTAAAAGTAGTGCTGTAATAAAACCCATCACAGCATTGTTTTCAGTTATATTTTTCGTTTTGTGGTTCTCAGTACTGACCCCAGATCCTCACAATTTTCAAATCAAACCAATTCAAATTCCGTAATATGTCAAATTTCGTAACCCACACCAACTGCCAAGATGCAATACTAAAGTCACTAATCTGAATTTTTATTTGAATTTCGAGAGTATTTCATCAAACTTAACTGAAATGGAGAAAATATCGTCTAATACACATTGCAGAAGGCAATTCCAACAGTCCTCCTGCTTTCGAAAACTTGCTCTTTCGTTGCTCGTTTACGAATTTTGCATTCGTGCTGGTATGGGAGCTCATTCTGCAACTTGTTTTAGAATATACTATTATAGATTAGTCTTGGTAAGGTTAGGTTAGGTTAAGTTAGGTCATTTTCCTGGTTATATAAGGTTAAGTTATTATTTATCGAGGGGCAATTGTGAAAACCGAAACAACATAAATTCTTCGACATGCATTCGTCACTATATATTTTGTCTATGTACGATGTAACTTTTGATATTGTATCGAATTTGTATCTCCGAAATTACGAGTTGGTCAAGTGGTACCGATAGTTTTCTCTTGAGAAACTGCACCTATAAAAAATTTCAAATGAAATTCAGCACTGTACCTAAGACGATTCATCAAATGAAGTTGAGAAATGCACACCCAATTTTTTTCAACTTTTCTCCATTACATTTTTATTACTTTATTATTTAAAATGTTTCAATTGATTTGTTTCTGAAACTGGAAGTGAAAAACGAAAAAAGTTAGAGACCAAACTCCAATCGATATTCAATCTGAATCACCAACCAGTGATATATCTTGTGGTCTAACAATCATTAATTATTATAATCGTGAACAAAGTATCGTTTTTTCGAAACACGATATGTACTAGGGATATCGTTTTACCCGATGGACGGATAGGTACGTGATTAAGCTATCAAGAGTGATATTGAGTTGTGAACCTATAACAAAATCGTTGGAATTCCTCAGGCCGCACAATTGGACACGCACAATTGGTAATAAACAATTTAGATGCGGTTTATCGAGTGAAGTGGTAAAAGTGGTCGCGTGGCGGCATCTGCACAGGAAGTAGTTAAACATTATTCCCGATCGTAGAGAAACGAGAGGAGACAGGTGAACTTCACCCCCGGCAGGTCACTTCCCCCTCACCTGCCCCTAAGCTCGTAAATCAAATTTCAAATAGATGGGCGTTTACTTATTAACTTATAATATAATGCTGATGTCCATTTTAACGTAGCCAACTCCACGAACTCTGGGATCTTTCGTTTCGTTCAGATTGTGATCCGAATTAATTTCAGCCTATAATTACAGAGCGCACTGTAGAAAGTGAGACTTTTTATAATAAAATCGCCTTGAGTTTATTCGATATATGAACGTAAATAAATATTAAAAAAATGGACCTATATATTACGGGCTATACGGTCTTATGGGAAAATGTCGATGAGAATTTAATTTATTATACGAGATTTATGCCAAACGTGTTTTCTTAATGGAATCGGTAGATTGTTTTTATTTTTGACCCTCTTATTAAACCCGGGTTGAACCTATTAAGAGACATCCGTTACGTTAATACGAATTTGAGCTCCATCTCTACCCATATTTCCTGCAAACACCAACAGAAATTAAAATTTGAAGGGTCGCCACCATGCCATTTCAAAGCAAACCACAGAAAACCAAAAGTGTATAGTATAAGCATAATTGTAGCTGCCAATGACTTGGAAAAAATGTTTTTTTCTGCATTTACTTATTGATATATTTCAGGACAGCAATTGGAAATTCTTAAATGGGGCAAGATTGAACAAACTCAATGCAGCGAATTCTGCAAGCAGTGGCCGTGCACTGAACAAGAGAAGCAACAGGCGTTCCTTAGTCATAAATCCCTTCACTTACGATAAAAACGGCATATGTGTTCATCATCTCTTGATTGACATTTATAACTCGCTATATATCAAATAAAATGACACGTTAATGACGGGCCTACTGGTAATAATAGTGATTATGATATTCTCCAGATAGACACAATCGATTTTGGTGCGGTTTGTAGTAGCTAACTGCTCAATCTGCTCGAAGGAAATATGGAATTGGTGCACAAATGTAGCAATTATCGGTTTGTAACGTAAATCTGATGAATGGAGTGCGTCACATCCTGTAGCATCTTGAATAGTCACGTATGGTCCTACACAACTAACTTCGACTTTCTTCCCATTCATCCTATCTTCATAATTTGGATAATTCGTTTAGGTCCCACCTGATTATTAGGAGGAATTTGGTAGTTCAAGAACGGTAATTTTGGGTTGATCTGAGAATGGTCCATTGATGAGGCTGTGAATTTTGATCGGATTCCACAATGAGTTCTGTATTCTCAAAATTGGATAACAGTTCTTTGACAACTTAAATAGTAGGCCTGAACCGTTTGGTTCATCGTTTTTGATTATGTGCCTTTTGGATGTTGTGCAATAGAAGATATCCATCTGGACTTTCGCGAAGATCTTGACAAGCGATACCAAGGAATTTCTCAAAGGTCTATTGCATTGACTTCGAATCCGTTCCCCTCGGACTAGTGCTTAACCAAGAATTGAGGAGAATTTGAGGACATTATTCTGACTTGGGACCATTTCGAATTTTAATTATGAAAACTACGAGTATTTTTAAATTCCAAGAGAAATGAATTATTACAATCAGACAAAAATATGCAAGTCAATGGTGAGATAAATATAGAGTGCTCCAGACAACTATGACTTTGAGTTATAACTCAACAACGATAACTAACAATAAAATTTAGTGTAGGCCGATGAATTCAGGTATAAATATCTATTAGAATCAGTTTTCATTGTGAAAATATTAAATTGACTATAAAAACTGAAAAAATCTACAAAAATGTTCGAAACACTAAATAAATCCTCCATTAAAAACACTAGTAACAATGAAAGCTGCAAAAAGTATGATGAAAATTCATATTAATGTGATTTCAGGTTGCAGGAAATAAAATTAGTTTTAGCCTGTAGATCGAGTAAAATAACAAAATTTTATTCCCAGAGAATTCAAGCCTTTTGAGACTATCAATACAATGTATTACCTCCACGGGCATCAATAACAGCTTGACATCTTCTTTGCACCCTACATACGAGGTTGTTGAACATTTCTTGAGGAATTTGGGTCCATAAACGGGGCAGAAGCTCTCTCAGATCATTTAAGGATTCTGGGGTAGGTTGATGATTATCTAATCTTTTTTTGAGCATATCCCATGCAGGTTCTATGCAATTGAAATCTGGTGAGTGCTGAGGTAATGGTAAATGTGGAATTCCAAGCTCACGAGCGCATTCTCAACTATGGCTGCACGGTGCGGTCGAGGGTTATCGTCTAGAGTTTCACCAATAGCAGCGTGAAAATTTGGCAAAACATTGTCAGTGACATGCTCCCTATAGTTTAAGGGGGTCATTTTCCCAGGACAAATGTGTAGATCTGTGCGCCTGTTGAAACATATCCCGGTTCATACCATAACACTACGCCCTCGGAATGGATGGAATTCTTGGACATAGAGACAATTACGGGGTATGCGTGGGATTGTTCATACCCTTATTTTTAGAGAATCTAAAAATCGTCCATATATGGATTAATCAGTGAAAAGTACAATACGCCATTGATCGTTCCAATTGATATGTTGCCTTGCCCATTACAGTCTTTGACGCTTATGGTCACGTGTTAATGGAACTCCTGTTAATGGATGTCTAGAACCTAGAATCGCCTCTTTCAAACGTCGTCTGATGGTTTCGATGGAAACTTGGACCCCATCTGCATTCTGAAGAGTATTTCGTAGCATTCTACACGTAGATGCAGGCTTTCTTCTCACCGAAACGGTGATGAAACGATCCTGAGCAGGTGTTGTTTTTCGTCGCCCACCAAGCCTTGGTCTTTTCAACACAGAATCTGTTCGCCTGAACCTATTCCAAATTCGAGATATCACATTTTGGCTGACTTGGAGCCTTTCCGTTACAGCAACCTGAATTAGGTCACCCTGTAGCATTCCGATAGCCCTATTAGCCTCAGCGTTTGTTAATTTATGTCTTGGCATTTTCAGAAAACTCGTTTCAAATCGAAGCCGTTGATAGACTGATTCCATTTCAAAGTAAGAACATTCATGAAGCATATGCAAAGAACCAAACTTCAGAAAAAAGGCGACCAGATTGACGAAATATCTCTTACTGATTTTCATAGGATCGATTCCAGTTGTAATTGAGTTTGAAATGATTTTGCAGTGATTTTCTCGAAGATTACATACTTTTCAAAACGATTGAATACGATATCCCTAACTCTTGTGGAGCAGTGTATTTATAGCCTATAATCTTTAAGTTAACCTACGTTTTGCTCACAACTTCCATATTTAATCACATGTATGTAGTATATGTAGTGGCTATGAGGACTGAGGAATGAAAAATCAATCAATCAATCAATCAACCAGCCGCTGAAGTCCACTGCTGGACATAGGCCTCCCTTGTTTGCTTCCACATCTCCCTATCCTGAGCAATTTGCATCCAGTTTGTGTGGATCCGTCTTAAGTCGTCATGCCATCTGGTCGGAGGACGACCTCTGCTCCTGAATGCACGTTGTCTTGGTCTCCATTCTGTTATTTTCCTTGTCCAACCCTTCATGAAATGCCGACGTTTCTATCTTTCTTTCTGGTCTTTTTCAAGGCTAAAAATATAAAATTCACATTTGAACATGTTTCATAGTAAACAATGAACGATTCAAATTAAAAACACAATTATAAAGGTGACAAATGAATAAGATAGGAGGCGACACAATTGGACAACACAAACTCACCTATTCACATTGAGTAAACCCTCTACGACATAATGCGGATGCATAAAACTGTATCGTCAAATTGTCCAATACGTTAATAAAGGCTTTAGTCAATGAATTAAAAGATTAAAAACTTCGGAAACCTAATTTTTAATAGATCACATGGTTTGAACTGCATTAATGTTTCTGTATTCGCTAGAATTTCCTCAAATATCTCATCACTTCCTGAATTCCCGCTACGAGCAGCCACCCAATCAGTGGTTAATCTCTCGGCACTTCCCCTCACCATCCTCGGGAGGAAAACCAGCTCCAAGCTGCAATCTAGCAGCGAGATCTCGCCGGGCCTGTTTTGTAAGCTCGCAGACCAGATCCAGCCCGTAAAGCAAGCAGTGTAGGACAAGGCACAACAACTGTCCACGGCCTGATTGACACGTGAGGTATTGATTGACACCCCTGATGGATGCTATTGATTTCCATCGGTGTAGATCACGATGATAGCGAATTCCTTTTAAGGACCACGGATCGATTGTTTCTGGTCGCTGTTCGTCTCGCGACCGTTTCGACGCACCATGAAATTTTGACGTAATGGGCTTCTTGGTCCCATCTTCTTACGTCACGTACCAAATTGGATTGATATGATCTCGAACGATGGGGGCTATTTAGGTTTTGGTTCGTTCCCGATGCTCTCGTTTACATTGTTGTGAATTCTCTTGTAATGAAGGCAACAATGTGGCAAATGAAGCACTTTGTCTGCGACTTCACTACAAATCTCTTCAATTTTACTCTTCTTAATAAACAATGAAATTTATGCTAAGATTCCATTTCCTTTTTTCCGAACTCTATGAAAGGACTCACGATAACTCTAATCGAGTTCAGGATCACTCAGACACTCAAGTCGAAGTAAGTTTCTCTTCTGAAAGCAATATGCACATGACATTTTCTGTTATAAATCCAGATGCTTTTTATGCTTTCGATTTTGTTCAAAATTGAGACGTTGCAGCCCTTTATGTCTGTTGAGTACTTTATTGCTAAAACTCCAGTCATTCTTGAGGAAAAACTTATAATTATTTTCATACCGATATTTTTAGTAGATATTTTTTTATCACAATAACTTCAGCAGTGTTTTACACCACCATAAAACAAGACAAATAATATAAGTGTCTGTAAATCAATGTGAAGTATTTGAGGACATGATTTCCCAATGAAAATGAGCAGGGGTAGTTCATATACAAAATTTCCGAAGTAGATCTTTCAAGATGCACCTTGTAGAATGCGATCTTCTAACTTTATTATTGGGGGTTGACAATAATAAAACTCTTTATGGGTTTTCTTCAACAATGGTTTTTATGGGAAAGATTTTCCCACAAAAAAAACTGGTTAGCACGGCTTTTAAGTTTAGAATAATTCTGAGAAGTATCCACTGTATCAAAATTTTGCAGGAGACTTTTTTCCAGAATCTAATGAGAAACTATAAAGAAATTGTATTTTGCCAAAATAACTACTATGAAATCAATTTTTCGAGGAAAATCATATCCTGTTGCTATTTTCAACCCATAAAAATATGGTATTCATTTCGATGTTTACTATTTTGAATTTATCTATGCTTCAAAAATATTCTTAGAGTCGACTCCGTGAAGGCAAAGAATTTTTTGATTATCCATTTGTTTTTTTTTTCTAATAATTAATTTATGAGATCGAAATCTAACGTTTGTATGCACTGTATAGCTTTCTGCATGATGTTGTAGATTCCCATCTAACTGAAACTATCCCAAATTTTCTGAAATTTTTTCAGGTATAATGCCTAAAGAAAAGATGACAAGAGGAACAGCTTTTCGCTATTTAAGTATCGTAATGAGTTCCTTACAGTACTAAAAGTAGTGCTGTAATGAACTCATTACAGCATTGCTCTCAGTTATATTTTCCGTTTTGTGGTTGTCAGTACTGACTGTTAGATTTCGTAAGTCAACGCCAAGATCACTAATCTGAATTTTTATTTGAATTCCGAAAGTATTTCACAAAACTTGACTTAAATAGAGAAAAAATCGTCTCATACTCGTTGCAGACGACAATTCCAACACTCATGCTTTCGAAAATCTGCTCCTTCGTCGCTCATTTTCGAATTTCTCATTCGTGGAATAGGACCTGATTCTGCAACTTGTTTTAGAATATGTATTCTATAATATGTTTTAATTTGAACTCTCCTAAGTTATTCTTCAAGATCTCAGTTTCTCGTTGGTTCAAATTGGTCTTGAATAGTGAATATTATTATTATATTTACATTCAATGTATCATTTCTTACTTTTACTTGTGAAATTGATTTTGGTTTGCTACCATTATGAAAAAAATATTTCGCTTTAAATAGTTCAAATGGTAGCTGAACCTTTACTTGAGGTCTGATGTTCCTCTATCGGCCTCTATATGTTTTCCTACACGTCGTAAATCGTGAGGATGCACATTCACAAAGTAAACTTGATAATACACGTATAACATTTCTGAACGCAATAAACACAGGAATTAAACGTATGTAGGTGCACCATACATCATAACCGCTTCAATTCCGAGTCTTGATTGCTTCCCAAGCTGGGCCCCCATTTTACATTTGATTTGTCGTAATTGCTTAACCACCGCTTGTCAAAATATTTTCCCACTTGACCAATTATTTATTGGGAGAAATCGAAAACATGTAATAACACCTCGCTTGCGCTTTCGAACATACAAACGTTAAAATATATCGGCCTTCGCGGCTACCTGAGCATATTATTACTCATTCCACGGCGATTCATCATTTTTTCATTTGTATGCAATGAGAACTGAAGAAACCCGTACTCTCGCCTTTCTCGAGTTCATAAATAAAGTCCGCTTATAGGCTCATGAGAAGATTGAAAAAGGGTTCGCCGGGCTAACAAGAACAATGACATTTCAGAACAAGACTCTGTTCTCATCGTTTTCGACCAGCCAGCTCCATTTAAACAAGCGACTGTTGCTAGTGCTTGTTATGTCTCAAAAAATTCTCTACATTTGTCTTACGGTAAGAGGCTTTACAGCTTATCCGTTGTTTCCATGGATCGGTGAAATCACCACATACCATACAAACACAGTTGAATTGGGCCGTTACACTTATCGAGTTCCTTTGAAAAATCCACCCTGTAGCGATGCTCCAGCTAATTTGGAGAAAAAAATCGTGAAGTTTTTTTCATGTCAACATTTTTTCTTACTTAAATAAGTTGTTGGGAAGTGTACTACAGATAAGTTCTGGAGAAAAATTGTTTGAAATTCGAATTTAAACCCGAAGAAGTTTGCGACTGTTCTTTCTACATTAATGAAACTTACTTCATGGGTATCATATTTTGACCAGATGTAAGAATGTCATGAAAACCTGACATATTGTTCTTAAGGTTGATGTAAAGATAATATTTCAAAATGGGGAAAATTCACGCGGCCCGCTTTTCCTAAGTAAGTCTGCGGGGTCCTCTCAATCATTTACTACTTTCCATGCAACTATCTACAATCTATGTTTCACCAAAAAAAATGAAATTTAAACAGCTCTTTCTGAGTGCAGCAGCTTCTTTGTCATTCAGTATATCTTGAACATGTCGATACCGTGTAATTCAAGTCCCAAATCCCTGAAGATCTTCTCACACAAACAAGTGAATCTTCAAAGATATCATTCGATAATGCCGTCAAAATCCCTGTCCGGACAGATAACCCGGCAAAAACGCCGCCTCCTCTTCAATCCGCTCCGCTGGCTGCGATATTGCTGGCGAAGGGGCCGAATTCTATGCATTAATGAAAAGGATCACTAGCCGCTCTTCCACAGACACTTTTTGTTCTTTTTCTATGCTCTCTCTACATAAACGGAACGCATGCTATGTCGGACAGACACTAAAAAAGTTCACGATTGTGTCAAAAAGCTTTTACGGCGACAAAAGATTTTTTTCCCAATGTCAGGTCGGAATAAACGACATAAACGTGTGTCCATTCACCAGAATCATTCTGGTTAAGTGGTTTATTGTCAACTTTCACGATGATGGCATCCCGGCCGTAGACCAATATCTGCATCCAAGCGCCCTATCTACCTGCTTCATCCATCTCGGGCAGGTCCGTAGTCTTTGTTTGATCAAAGTGTTATTTTGAATCGGCCTTATTGATGGAATAGTGACCTACTCTCCCATGAAATTATATAGGATTTTCAATGGGGCAATTACCCCGATCTTAGAACTTTTAGCTCGAAGAAAGAACTTCTATCATCGAAAAAACACAAGCATATATAAAAAACAACGGTAGTAAGAAATGTAAAAGTAACCATTTTTTAAATATAGCAACAACTTAAATGACATTATTAAAAACACTTTTCGAATTATACAACTGCAACTGCAGATAAATAATCCCTTACAAAATATATTAAGTATATAAATACAAAAAACGTAAAAAACAACTACCTTATATAAGCAATATCAGATTTTAATATGGGATAACTTTTATCAGAAAAATAAATGTGAAAGTAACCCCCTTTTTTAAATGTGACAACAAGGTTGATGACAGGATTAAAAACTTCCAATCCTACAACTGCAGATTGAAATGAAAAACCTTTACAAAGGAACAAGTATCGAAATACAAGAAAAAGTGAAGGTTATGAAAAGAAGTAGTTTAGGGTAAATCCTTGACTCAATACAAAAGTATTGAGATCATGAAATAGTGTAATCCAAAACAAAATGCGGAATGAGGTCCTATTCCAACTCGAATGCGAAATTCGAAAACGAGCGACGAAAGAGAGAGTTTTCGAAAGCATGAGTGTTGGAATTGCCTTCTGCAACGAGTAGTAGACGATATTTTCTCTATTTCAGTCAAGTTTTGTGAAATATTATCGCAATTCAAATGAAAATTCAGATTGGTAACTTTTGTATTGTATCTTGGCAATTGATGTAACTTACGAAATTTGACAGATCACGGAATTTTAATTGATTTGATTCGAAAATTGATTGAATCGAAGATCAGTTATGACAACCACAAAACGAAAAATATAACTCCAAACAATGCTGTAATGAGTTTCATTACAGCACCATTTTTTAGTACTGTAATGAACTCATTATGATACTGAAATAGAGAAATATTCTTTTCTCTGATTCTGTGTCAAATTCTGCCACATCTTGTTAAACAAATTTATGCGAGAATATCTCAGGTTTTTCTACATGTTTTCTGAGGTTTGAATGGTATATGTAATGCTTGAAAGAACTTCAGTGAACAGATGAGCAGAGCTCATTATAGAAATACAAAATTAGCTATATATTTTTTTATCTAGGCTCAATTGGAAAATATCCTATCAAATAAATGTTTATTTTGAACTAAGGAATGTCAGAATATATGTACTACTCTGTCTACTCTGTATATAGAGAAATTTCTCGAATTGCTCAAAAGAAGTGTGAAATATTGCAACAAAATTAATGACACTGTTAAAAACAGTCTCCAAACACTACTTGATACTAGTTTATAATCTCCGAGAGCTCTGGGTAGGTGCAATCGAAATACAAATTAAAATTATATAAAGGTATCGCGGACTCGATTTCAAACCCCAAAACCTAATCCAACTCTGCTCAACTTTTCTCAATCTAAGATTCACTATTACCTTACGAGATCTTGCGTCATGTCAGAATATCAATCAGGATTAATGTCAAATTTGTTTTTATTTGATAACTCATCTTATACACCACAGGCCGATGTACCTATTCCAATCGGACGATCTACAAGATATCAAAGATACAGCCGATTATAATACCGATAAGTAGAAGAATACGAGGAGCAGGTATTATAAGTGATCTGCACCATTGGACGTTTTGTTCGGAACGTCGAAAGGATATCATCCAATGTCTCTCAAAAAGGAATGATTGGAACACGTCAAAAATATGTAGTTTATTGAGGGGCTTCCTTAACTTGCTGAATATGTGCTATTATTGCTATAACAAATTTTTTCATCTGTTGCAAATTGAAAAGTGATACTTATTCCAATCAATTTCAGCTGCATTCACTCACAATCAGGAATATTCATGTTCACAAAACCTAACATGTTTATAAATCACAGAAACCGTATTTATGATTCAAACTGTATTTACAACCACAAATATTCGTACGAAAAATATCTTATATTGAGCTAACTTTTGAGCTTTTTTTATGTATGAATTGCCGTAGGAAAATGACTGGAACCATGAAAAAATACTTAAAA
This sequence comes from Hippodamia convergens, assembly GCA_038502775.1. Lineage (NCBI taxonomy): Eukaryota > Metazoa > Arthropoda > Insecta > Coleoptera > Coccinellidae > Hippodamia > Hippodamia convergens. The sequence continues at coordinate 10,713,981 of CM076611.1, read as the reverse complement.
AATCAATATAATGTTTATAACTTCTAAAAATAAAATTTATGTCAACTAGTACATAATATAAAAATCTCCTCCTACGTTACATAAGCTTTCATTCTCGAACAAAAGATTTTCAATGAAGGTTTCAACTTATTGAGAGTCCCCAGATTTAACGAAAGGAGATAGCGAAGTCATCAAGGGCCGATTACATGGCACATTTGAACAAGAATTGTTTGCGGTCTAATCCAATCTTTGATTGTCCTGCTTTTATTGCTGAGGCATGGATCCCACCCGCACAGCTCTCCAGCTCTATTTATCTTCTAATCAATCAAGTGCTCTGGTGATTAGGATGAAGTCTGCCATCATACGGTCGAGAGTCGCGTGAAAGGATTTTTTAACTTCAGCCGGGATTGCTGTTGGATGATTTCAAGCGTTGAACGGGATTTTCTACCTTATCGACCGTCGGTGCTTATCGCGAGTGGATCGCTACCCAATTAAATCTGACAATAGGTTTACGTCGGTGACACAAGTTGTGAAGCACATTCCGTTTTCAGGTCAGGGGCGGAGGGATTTGCGCGAAAAAGTACGGGTTGATGGAATTTTCAGACGATTGAACTGCAGTTGCGGATATGTGTGGGAAAATACTTGAAATGGGTATATTTTCTCGGAGAAGGAAAACACTTTTTGATGAGAAAACCTAACCTAACCTCACCTACTATACTAGAAAAATTAATGGACCATTATTTCTTACAGAGCCTACAAAGTGCAGCTAGGAGAGCAGGTACAAGTTGTGCGAACTGTAAAACAACCACAACCACCCTATGGAGGCGTAACCAGAACGGAGAGCCAGTATGTAACGCTTGTGGACTGTACTATAAATTACATAATGTGAGTACTCCTTCATGTTGATATATTGTTTTTCTTTACTATTCTTTGATTGAAAATGAACTGGTATCGATTCAGGTGTTTTTAGTAGGTTAGGTCATGTAGCGAACGAGTTGGGAGGTCTGCCTGCGTTAATTTATCCAAACGCGCGTCATACAGTCTCGCTGTTCAGCACAATTCGGCTGGTTTTCTCGGCCAAAAATATCCCACCGCAAGTGCGGCATAGTAATGTTTGGAAACCGAGTGGCGAATTCGAAATTTGTACTTCTGCTTCTAACACCTCGCAAATCACTATCCACCTGTCTAATTGAAATTCATCATCATTGTTGTAGAACTTTATGAATAAATGTATGAGAGAAGGTCATTAAGGATATACTCCACAAATTCGTTTATAATTTCTAACGCAGGAGCAATTTGTTACATATGAATATAATAAATTCCGCGCTCTTATGGGAAGAATTTTATAATGATCGTTTTAATAAGTTTAACAGTAAGCTGCAAGGTGTTTGTGATCTGGTTCGTACTTTTGTTATTCGGCCATCGCATCGGTTTTGGGAAGACATTGACCTTCACATGGTGAAAAGTACTCGGCGCACATACTAATCGGGCGCTCTAGGTCGTCCGGCCGCAGAATAAGTCACAGGGTTTTGCCGGGGAAAATAACCACCCCAAACTCGCACCTGCAGAATACTAATGAGGTGTCTTTTTCCGCGATGATTCAAACCGTCGGTCTCCTCTGAATATTCAGATAAATTATCGATTTTCAACCTGCCCGACATTCGCCAGAATCTGCAGAAGCGTATTGCGCCAAAGAAGAATGAGAGGTGTATAAAACATTCGAGGAAAAGCACTGACGTTAGACCTCATTTGCGCGCTTGAGTCATAAGTCTACATGAACCACTTCTGTTACATCTCCGTTCGACACTTGCATATTTTGTCTACTGTTAAACTTAAACAATTTTCATTACAAAAATCAGTGATCTATATATGTATCTGTTTCTTTGATTTTATCGTCCTGAGGATAATTCTGACCATAGATGGAAATGGCGGTCATGAACTAATGATTCGAAATACTTTTAAAATCATCACATTTTTGAAGGCTGTCAATTGGCAACCCAGGTTTTCCATGGAACACCATGGTGTTACCTATGGTATCTTAGAAGTAGCGATCTACCCCTACTATATAAAAAGGACAGTTCCCTGGTCTCTTGTGTTAGTTTGACCATATTCAATCCCCGTATTTGATAGGAGGTTCAATAATTAATCAGTTTCCAAGCACACTAAATTTAAACATTTGGTTTCATCGTTCCGATTTTCATCTTTTCTGTTTTGTTTCATATTCACTAGAACTGGCCAATTTGGATGCATTAGTCTTTTTGGATGTAGATTGCCCGGACCTGCAAACTTAAATCTTTTTGTCTTTCAGATGCAGTTTTGCTTTAGCCCGCTGTCTCAGCTATTATTGTACTTTCTTCAAATTTCTTTAGGTTGCTAATCTTCGACAGGAGTAGATGTCAAAACATGATTTCTGCGTCATGTGCTAGTTGTCATGTTTGATATATTGATTTAATGATGTGAATTCCACAAGAGGAAAAATTATAGAACTAACCAGCCAAAGCTTGTAGATATCTATTTAATTCATGTAAGTCTTGCCCAAAGCACTCATATTTATTCATAGTTATTCGAGTCTACTCTCGAATTTCTTCCCCCGATTGAAAAAAGCTCTACTCAGAAAACATGCCATCGATTCAACACATTCTATTCGTTAACACCTAGGATATAAATTCAAAAATCAATACAAAAAGCTTTCGAAAAATTATAACAAAACTGCTAAAATTTTCAATATTTTTATTTTTACAATTTATTAATTGTTTGGTTGATCTGTCGTGGCAGACAGTTGCTGTCAAGGAGCAGCACAACCTTACATGCAGACTAAGGACTAGCAACGTTCTGGAGAAACCGTTTTGGGTAGGCCAGTTTCTAGATATGCTAATTCTCTCACCCTTCTGCGCATAATCGGGCTATCTGGCTGGCGGTAGTGGTTGCGTTCATCAGTGCTGCTTTTAAAATTGTGATTTTTTAAATCACTGTTACGAAGTTAGGAACGATATTTTTCCTACCAGAGTGAATGAAACACTTTCAGGAGTTTTTCTTTCAATACTGATATTAGCAGAAATTTTCGGCGTTCGGTGCATAGGGACTTGACATTTCGTTGTACAAAGAAACATTGAAATTTTATGATTGAAGCTACTCTTTAATATTTAACATTGAAATTAGCGCCTGGCACAGTGTTGGCATTGAGGAAAATTCCTGACAATAAGAGATTTATGGTTCGAGAAGTCTTATCAAAGTAATAAAGAATAAATAAACTTTCCTGAATCATTTGAAAAATCACACTTTAACCAGCAAAGAAACGACGCCTACTGATGAACTTAACCACTACCTCCAGCCAGATAGCCCGATTCATGTCCGGGAGACTGAAACAACTTCTTAAAACTGGTCGACCTAAAATTCTTTTTTCACGACGTTGCTCTCAAAAAATTTAGTATTCACACTATAAGCATCTTGCTCGAGTATGAATTTCCTGAAAATTGTAGAAGGTTCCATTTTTCGGTGGGCTAACCTTTCATTCCATAATTTTTAATGACAGATTTCCTCTTGAGCAAAGAGCAAAAACCATAACACAAGAATCACACAGAGACCCGATTAAGAAAAATATAAATTCTCTTCTCATATGGGAATAGGTTTTATCGACTTGGCGACAAGCGGATCCTGCTAATTTCATGGAGATGATGTGAAGGCAGTCCGTGTCAACTCAATTTTGTTCGAATTGGTTGAGTCTTGGCGTGTCGCGAAGGCCATGAATCTCAGTTTTTCGTCGATGCAGTCGCGATAAGCAGTCTGCTAGGAATTGCGGCCCATGTTTACCACCGCGATTATTCACAATATTCGGCCGTCAAATGATTTATGACCTACGTGGCAGCTAGCGGCAAGGCAAGGCAGCCAGCTCCTACGTGACAGGAGATCCTGGTCGGGCAGGACGAAACAATAGAGGAGCCGCGAGCTTATGACAGAATTGCAACGAATGCCATTCTGCGGCTGCACAGAGAGAGACCACTGACCCAACACATAGACGACATTCAAAGGCGTGCGTAAAATGCATTGAATATGTTATTAGTTTGTGACGATGTCTCGCTATCTCCGACGCTCCGACACTAATTGATCTGCCAATTTGTGTGTCGGGGAATGCGGCAGCTGGAATTGCCGACAATTCCGCAAGATGAGAAAATTGACGGCGTTCTTAATTCGACAAACGTCGATTCCGTCGCTAGCCGCCTTGATGTTAAACAATGGGGTCAAGATTGGCGGCCGTGAAAATACCTCTTTCCTTCGTTGTCGCACATTTTCGGCAGGTGGCCGACGCCACTGGCTCAATCTCTACCATTTTCCTTGCAAGTCGCAATAATTCGGATATTTGGGACCATATCTGTGCACCTGAGCTTGCCTTCTACAGCGCATAACTCATACCTGACCTACTGATTCTGTTTACACTGAAATGACTCACAAGGTGTTCTACAAGAGTTCGAGCATTAATTTGAATCAAACAAATATTCCACAAAAATAAAAAGGATTGTGCACTCTCACTCTTCAAACGGCGAACCTAAATTGACGATCACTCTCGAAACTACTGCCATTCCGAAACGAATATTCAACTTCAGTCAGATGATCTTAATTTTGCAACTTCATGATTTTAAGGTATACCCATGATAAATTATCGAGTGGATTCAAAGCCGGACTTCAAGAGGGCCATCAAATGGTCCCTCCGCAAGACGCGAGCGAAGCTTGCGTTGTGTTGCAACTGACTTCATCTTGCTAAATCTGATTGAATTTCTCCGGAGTTGTGCCTCTAAAAATTATCTCAATATTGCACAGTTCTCATCGATCTTCGTGGAGAAAATGATGGAGAATGTGATTATAGATTATATATTCGTTTTCTGTAAATTATCAGCATTAGACGTATGCAGAAGCACAAGAAGTTACGTTTACTCCGAGAATGCATACATAAACATAACATATATTTAAATTAATCATGATGGGATACGAACTGCTTTACGTTCGTAAATATTTATGATTGTAAGTGAATGCAGTTCAAATGAACTTGAATATTATCTCCCAATTGGTTTTATTTATATTATAGCAATAAAACATCATCCAATCGAAAGATGTCTAATAGACAGCAACCTAGAGGGAAACTATCATTGCGATATAGCTATTCACTCCGATAATCAAGCTGCTATAAAAGCACTGAGCTCCTATGTCATTGCTGAAAGTGAAAAGTGGGAGTTCAGGAGCAAACTCAATGAGATCTCTTTGATTTGGGTTCCCGGTAATTCGGGAATCAAAGGTATCGATTGGCCAATACATTTCCCAGAGAGGTTGAACGGAAGCCTCCCACTGGTCAACAATCTTTCTGTGGTATAGGAAAACGTACCTATAAGAAAGAATTCAAGGAGAAAGAGGAAGCTGAAAGGGAAATCCTCTGGCGAAATCTCCCAAAGATGGAGCACTCCAAAAAGTTCCTGAGGAACATTGAAACTACAAGTTCCAGAAGATACCTGGATCTTTGTAAGAATTAACTACACCTCCACACCGTCTTTCTTACGGGGTATTGTCGCCTCAGAAAGCATCTGTTCAGAATGGACTCATCGGACACTGAAGAGTGTAGATTCTGTGGGGAGGAGGAAGAAACTCCAATTCACATAGTCAAGGAATGCTTTGCCATTGTAATCCAATGGAAGTAATGCTTCATTCGAGAAACTTGTGTGAGGAATCAGCTTCGCTGAAGCCTTCCCAGATATTCCATTATATCTCTGGAACTGGAAGGCGAGCTGTGAAAGGTTTGGTGAGAACAGCTTCCTCAGGGAGCACAATAGACCATAAGGTCGCAGTGGACTGTAACCCTCTTTAAACTTATAAATATATCCGTTTAGAATTCACTTCTGAATCATCAGCAATGACAATTTTGTTTGTTCAAGTGACCATTTGGGTAGAAATCTTCCTAACTGTCTTTCTCTTTCACTTAGATAGGTGGGATTTTGAAATAGAATCTACTAGAAAATTCATTGCAATACTGGCTTTCTAGCTTTGTCCTGACAATAAGAAAACAGGTATCTTGTTTCCTGTTGCATTTTGTGCTTCTTTCTGGCATCAATCTTTGCACGAATTCTAGCATTATGTTTTTGCTCTCTCGACCACGTCCACTGTTTCCATGGAAGGTATTTTCTGTCCCCAATTGCTTCTTGGCATGGATCTCCAACAGTCCAATATCCTCAACTCCGTTCAGAAAATAAATCCCTTGTATTTCCATGACATTCGTCGGCAGTTCACAGTAATGACATGTTCTATGGTTGAAATGCGCATGTTGGGTCCGCAAGTGCCCGGAGCTGGTCTTCGGCCAGTATATCATGCCGTACTCCACGCCCACTACAAGCAACGTCGTTACCCAACAACAATAACAATTTGTTACAGGACTAGCGCAAGTCGTAATAAGCCAAACAGATCGGGTCAGATCTTTGATAACTTCGTCATCTCCGAAGCTCGAGGTGGTTCCAACGGTGGAACACCGAGGTTAAATAGGTGTCATGACGATGCGAGGCGAATCGATGAAGATATTAGGCAATGTTTGATGAGTTCCGGATAGTTTTTCGATATCTCTTGGGAAATCTGTTGAAGCCACGTCACATCTAAAACAAAATGACAACTATTTAAAGTATTAATATTTTCTCATTTCTCTCATAATCCCTTCTCAACATTGAATAAAGAAGAAAAGTAAGGGGAGATAAACGTCGATTGCACTGCTTGTGTTGCGAGCGTAAGAAGCCATTTTGGTAGACCTACTTTACTCTGCACTTTTTCGAAGCGATTGAATTTAAAACAAAATGATTAACTATGTCGCGTGCGGTTTAACTCGAAATAATAAACGAGGGATCAAAATATTACTTTTCATCGATAAGTCTATTTTTATTACTTATTGGCAGCCATTTTTATTAACCCTCGCGAACCCCTACATATTGCACTAATGCTCCTTACTTTTCTTCTTTATTCAATGCTTCTAACTGTGAAATGAACGAGGAACACAATTCAGTGCAACTGATAGACTTTTACGTCCGACGAATTGAGATTTCTCTTTCAATATTTGTTTTTATGTGCAAAAGCGTTTCAATTTTGCTATCCATTCGTGAGCACAAGAATCTTCTGAAGAAAATATGTATAGTGTTGAAAGTTTTAGGGCGTGTTTGTGGTCACAATGCAACGGCAGATTACCCCATGAAGAAAAAGAATGAAATTTTCTGTTTTTTGATTTGATAAAAAAAATAAGACCCCGTCATTTCTACTCTGATACTCCACCGTTGGAAACATTTTTGTCTCTCTGTTTGTAATGGGTTCTCTTCTCAATAGAAAAGTCATACCTATTCTTAATTTTTATCTAACGAACTCAGCATGGACCAGAGTACAACAGAGAAAATTCAGCTACCGTGCAACAGCAGAAAAATGATTAAAGGAATGAAGGGAAACAATTAGATGTCCTCCAGAATTGAAGGAATTCCAAGTTGAAAGCATACATTCATGCATTTATCAAAAATTGGAGCTGAAACTTCAGGAATGAAACATGCATAATGAAAGCAGCTTGGCTTGATGTAATATAGCTACAGCTTCCTCAACTCGAATTAACCAGGTTTGAGATCATGCAGTGGGCAGTAAATCTGGCTATGAATTTTAACAAAAGCACCATAATTTCTGATGTCACCTCAGTGATATTGTCAATAAGAGAACAGAAGCCTTATTCTCAACTGAATTCTTTCCACATTGCTCTGAGAAGATCATCAAAACCTTTTGAGATTCTGTTTGCTACCTTCCTAATTTGACAAACATAACCATGAATCAGATTAGTTGTTGCATGAAATATTCTCTCGTCCGAATGAAATATTTATGGTAATTTCAAACAATACTTCGCATCTGATAACGATTCATTTGAAAGAATATTTCTTTCCTATAGAATCATTTTTCATTGTTGCCCTCAGGAAGCGGATGACAACCACTGTGGGTCCGAAATTAAATACTTTTTTATCTGTTTAATTATTCATAATTTTCTGGGTTCCCAGAAGAACTCGAATATAACATGACGCTCAAACTCCTTAGGAATAATTAATTTGGTTGTAGAACCTGTTCGGAGGAACAAACTATTAAATCTTATCGTTATTCAATAATGTGAGGAAACGAAAGGTTGTCAATAGATAAGTAATATTTCAAGCACACTTTTTTTTACCGATCATGTGGCATTGGCATTTCTCGATTATTTTTCTTACCATTATTAAATAATACTGTTGGAAGACCTTTAACTATAATATTCATGACGAGAGAACTACTTTTGGTCTACCGTGTACCATTTATTCGAGCCTTTAGATAAATCAAAAATTTCAACTTTCTAAATTTATTTCTACATCTTACAGATATCCCTTGCAGAACGTAATCTTTTTAATACTAATTCTCATACACCATTTCGGTGAACATAAAATCAAGGAAGTACCAATGTTATCAAAATATGCGACATATCCATTAACATTTCATCTTCTTCGATTATTTTATATGGTTCCTCTGCTACCATTATCTCACCACTCTGGCAAGCGCCCGAATGATAAATTCAAATCTGACCCTAGTACACCTACACATAAATCATAAGAACCATCAAAATGGGTATAAGGTTTACGTGACCGTTTGGTAGCTTTGGTAGCGTTGAGGTGGTTGACAGATACCACGGTTTATCTAATGTTGCTCCGCGGGCGATCCTGCTACTTTATTAATATTAATATTATTAATGCAGGCCAGTAGTGTTTCACCTGATGGGAGTTGGATGTCTGCTCGTCATTAGTTTCCATGTTGATTAGATACCGAATTGCTTTGTTGTTCGTTCTGTTTCTGGGAAGGGAAATATGATAATCGACTGGGAGAATTTGTTATCGTATAAATAGTTAAATTCTTTATTGTTTTTTTCAAGATACATGAAAATGAAAGAACAAGAAATTCTCAGTCTATTTTGCCCTGAGGTCATCAATTCGAAAGAAATATTTCCGATATTATTGAAGGACTTTAGTCTGAAGGCTTTAACACTAATTTCCAGAGGTACATTCTTCTCATTCTGAGCTCTGTTGGAGCCATTTCCAGGTTTTCGGTTGATGGTGGTGGGGTCTGCACAGCTCCTTAGCTCCTTATTGTTGTTCCTCCTCTCGCAATCGACAGTAATCTTTTCGAGATAACCTATGTATTTCCTGCAGTTTACTCTCTGCGTATTTTTTTACTGCTATATTGCCTATATTACGATGTTGGAATTTTAGTGGAGTTGAACAATAAGCTTCATAGAAATCCTGATGGAGACGAAATAGGTCACTTAATTTCCTGAAACATAAACGATCAGATAAATCAACATTTATTATATTCATCATCATTAATATTACTCTGAAATTTTTGTCATGTGTAGAATAATGCCGTTCAGTTTTTTCTTGGGTGATGAATATTTCTCCTAATATAGGCTCAACAATTATATTGTTCCACAAGCACGAAACGTTGTCATGCCTAAAGTGTATGAAGATTGCAAATAACACGAGTGGAAAATAGACAATCTATGTGAGTTAGACATTAAGTTACTTCCATATATTATTACAAAAAGCTGACAAAACAAAGATAATTCTTCATCTTATCATAAGTTTTTTGATACGTGGACGAAGAATCTACCTTGGCAGCTCCAATAAAGAGACATTTTTTACTCTTGGTATAACTTTTTATGTGTAGACATAACGAATTTCAGTGTCAACGTTTTGCAAAAACTGAAAAAGAAGAATTTGTAGCAAAAAGGGAGATTTATTTCATGCATTAAATCTGGCTGATGTACATGTTTCTATGCATTCCTCATTTTATAATTTAATATAATCAGAGACTGAAAACACCCATAGACAATTCTTTTTATATATGAACGAATAAATCATGATATTCCGCAGCCTTTCCAATAAAAACATGAATTCTCCCAACTCTATTGTTGGAAATATTCCTTTTAACTTTGAACTTCTCGGCTTTTATCAATAAATCAATGTTGTCATCAGCTTTGTCGTAATCGTTGCCATATGCATATTTTAACTACACTTTTGCGAGAAATGTGCATATTTACTTCTTGGATTGTTAAATATAGTTGACATTTCGAAATGATGACATATTATTGTCATATTATTGTTGAAAGTTAAACAAGAGTTGTGTCTATACCATACAGTGAATATTTCCAGAGTTCCAGAGAAATTTTCAAAAAGCAGTTAACCTGAAGATCTTGTAGGATAAGTGGGATCACGATATTTGATACGAAAAAAAAGTATCTATGGAAAAATCGTAGTGTCAATAGTTCACTATTAAGATATTTATGGAATAAGATGTGTTTGATGCAGATGCAAAATGTTTGAGAAGGCAATTAATATAATCAAATGAGGTAGCTCCTGTGAGAAGCATCTTCAATTATGGAAGTTCGCCATGTATAAAATTAGCATAAAAACGATGTCTGCATCATTTCTCGCGATGTCGCTCTTGAATATGGATGTTTTCCCATGTTTCCGTTTACCGTATCGAATCCAGAAGACCTGACCGAACGCCGCACCACATTAGCATTTATTAACAGTTCATCAACTCCCGGTCTAGTGTCTTGGTTCTCGGTATAATTATCTGGTCGAAAATGGAAAGGCTCGCTTTGGTCATTTCGAAATCGAAAGAAACTGGAAGCCGAGTCGTGACTTCTCGTTGCTGTCAGTTGTCAGAATTTAGACGGAGCACTTGCACAAGGTTGCCTAATTAAGTTAATTCGAGACATTCGCTAAGCACCTCCAGGACGGTATTAGCCATTCGGGTGCAGCAACAAAATAGGAAAGTGTTTAATTCTCAAATGATATTCTTATGCAATCATCTAAAATGAAAGAAAAAGTGGTTGAACATATGTCAGAAATACCACAAACGTCAAAAACTGAACGACATGACTCAACCAAACATTCTCATTTTGGAACATTCTTAAAGTTCATCTATCGTCAATTCTTTAAAAAGTCCTCTTCGTACCTGAAAGTTTGAAGGTGGAAAAGACTTTTCACAACTTGAGAAACATATATGAGGTGCCATAGATCATCACAGCAACATCATTTCTTGGATTTAAATGATGAGGAATATACTCAATAACCAATAACGTAAATCTTCCTAAATTAACTAAAGAAACAGTGTTTAGTTCAAATGTACCATCTCACTTTATATCTATTTGAATTTGTGGAATAAATCCGAAGATATCTCATGTGATTTTTTATGGAAATAGTCTCGCATCGAGCAGAACAAATGGTTTTTTGGATTTCCTCCTATTTGAGGATAGGATGCGAACCCAACACCAAAAGCCTGCAGTCCCTCCAATTAATTTAAGCAACCCAGGTCAATTCGGTTCCGCGGATAAACATTTCCAGACTAAGAACAGGAAGATGAAATCTTCAATCTGATCTCCCAATCTCCATTAGAACTGCCAAATGTGGGGTGCTGACTCGACTTCTCCAAGAACGGAAGGAAGCGATCTCCCGTTTTCTGGTGTTTTCTATTCAGGAGGCTCTCAGCTTCATGCTTGCGTTACGGCCCATTTTCTCGCTTCTGAGGGTATCAGGAATTAATGAATTGTTTCGGACCGTTTGACGAGCAAATAGGGGTGGATGTGTAGATCAGATAGGATTTCTATGCGGTGGAATAGGTCGAGAAATATCACAGAATAACTTCGTAACACTTGAGAGTCCATTTCAATTCTCTACAACTTAATTTATAAATAAAAAACGAAATGAAAAAAACATTGAACAAATATTGGTGTAATCTTATCATTATAATTTTTTCCTGCCTTCACAAACTGCTTGCAAGCACTTATATAAGTGACAAAGGGCTGACGTCATCATTTGAAAGCCCAAGACTAATTCCTCTACACGTTCTAAGAAAAACTTAATGGATATGAAAGTTTCAATATAATTTTGCGAACGATTCATTCGAAATCATAAATTTTTCTATTGTCTTTCAACTGGACGAAGAGAAGATTTAATTGCTGACAGTAACAAATTACACTTCCCAACCAATAGTTCAGGACTGAATTGAATCAATTCGCCTTACGAAATGCATTTCTATCTGTTCCGGTGGCTTTGCTCTCTCGAAGTTCAAAATAATATTATTTCCGATGATGAATAGGTTTATTCCAGACACCCAATCATTTGAAAAACAATAAGTCATCCTGCTGAATGCCTGCTATTGTTTCTTGTTGCCACTCTTTCGCACACTGTTTGAATAATAATCAAAGTCTATATTTCGTTTCGGATCGCAAACAATTACAATGGATGAAGATTTAATAATTTCTGACGAAGGTTCTGAAGAGATAATTGCATCGGCAATGAAACTTCGCCATTGGACGGTTAACCTCCAATTATCACCTTTTCCAGGATAACTCAATGTAACTATTCTTTTTATTCTCTTTCTGAGAGATTTCTGAAATTATTCGATAATAATTTAATATTTTCTACAGTTAAATCTGACATTTTTCGTACTCGATATTTGATCTTTTGCGATAACCTGATTTATTTCTATTCACATTTACCTTTCAAATTTTTCATGGGATACAATGCTTTCTGAGAATATATCAAATAGCAGCATAATTCACAATTTGCACATTTAAAAATTCATCTTCAGTATTTCCCCCTGATTGTCGATTTTCCTATTGTTGATCAGTATTTTTTTCGGGACTTCTGATTATCCAGAAAATCGATCGAATTCTTCTTGGAGTATCATGAAGATTATTCCCCTAAGCAATATATCTTATTCATCTTCGTCTCACTGAACTACGTGTTTTTCATGTTTCAACGTACGGTTTTCATACTCTACTGACTTTCATAAATTATGCAGTAGTCAGAGTAGCCCCTTTTAAAACATAAATAAGAATGGAGGAACTGGAAAGTTGAAGCACCCATCAGAACTTAAGAAGCGGCACTTCTAATTACCGAAAGTTTCAAACTCTCATCAGGTACCTACCTAGAAAATGTCTTCAATAAAATCTCTATCCTATAAACGATGATCTAATTTTTCAATCATGCCTCAGATATTCCCTGATAGTGATCCAGTCCATAATTTTTCTTTTGATATTTTTATGTGTTTAATGACTTCATTACTGGAAATAATTCAGTCGCTGATCAGTCGAAACGTATCGTCGATATAATCTCGAATTCTAAACGGTAGCGAGAAATAGTTTTAAAGGTCGCTTCTTCTCAGGGGCCAACCAAATCGAGGTGTGTTCCTGATGGCTGAACGGTCATCGGTCATTTTCATTTGAGAAATCGTTAAAAATAATTTATCTGTACAGTAGCTCCAATAGGAGAAATGACTTCTTATTAAGCGAGGCTCCGAAAGGGTTTTGATTTATACTGATTGGAAATAGCCTTCGACCCTCAGGGCGAGCTAAACGAATGCTTCTAATTGACTGATTTCGTAACCGCACTTTTTCGATTATGAACACCGGCCGGAGATAAAAAGGAAACAGAAAACCCACGTTTGAAGGCAACGGTATAATTCTGACCCGGAACAAAACCGGAATGCCTTTCATCTAATATCATTTCGAATTTCTCATCAAAATTCGCCTTCAAAATGTAGAATTATACACAAGACATTGATTTACTTAATTTTGAAGTTTTTTGATGTCATAACACCAATCAAATCTGCGATCCACTAATTTCCCTTTTTCTAATGTTTTTGTTTCATGTTCATGCTTTCTTATCTCTAAAAGACTTGTTGCCTCTGTTGTATGAATAAGTATCTCCAAAATTGCAATTCCAAATAAAAAAAAACTGCAGAAAGGTCCCACAATAAATTTCGGTTTCGAGTTTGCAACAAAAAAATAGGGGGAAACCAAATAAAATAACAATAATGAGAAAACTGATATACCTTTTGCATCTAGTATTCGGCACTACTCTCAGTCACATAGGAAAATCAATAAATGCGCACAATTGAATAGCGATTGAGCTATCTAAAAATCTAGAAACATAATAGGCCCCTCAAATGCCGCAACAGTATGAATCCAAAACATACGTCAATACTCAAGTACCTTTCACTTTCTTTTGCAGTGGCCCTTACCGACAATAATACAAGAACCGAACACGCCCAATTTACTTGCATAAAAGTTTATACATACAACCCTGAATGCAGTCACAGAGACCCTGAACTGTATCAATAGCTTCTTACAAGAGGTAACATACATCCTCGGCTAAACGCCCTAGGATTCCTTTGTTCGGCTAAAGTATCATTTTAGGGCCACTGTGTATATATTGTCATCACTTCAGTCGGAAGCTCTAATGATAGAGCGGCAACAGTTTAAGGAAATGGACACAGAATAAAGACAGCATTTTGGATCTTTCCTAATTGTTTCATGTATTCTTCTGAAGTAGTGGTGGAAGCGATACATTTTCATTTGATAGAATGGTACAATAACTGTTTTAGCCTCTTCATGGCTGAATAGAAGCATTGATGTTTGAAATTAGTAAACTATTACTCTTTCCGTTTTTACTTATTTTCAATTCTACTCAAGGCATTCTCTCGTGTTCAAAAGGAAACAATTCAATTGACTTTGATTTACTTCTTTTAACTGATAACAGGAACCGCTTCAAATTCACTTGATGAAATTTGTGACGGAGTCCATTCATTTTCAATTAAAGAATAGAAAAAGGGACAAATTTCGAATAATAATAATACATCATTTCATCTGGACTTTGTTGTGACAAAAATTCTCGAAATGTTGCAGGTCAACAGGCCGTTAACCATGAAGAAAGAGGGAATACAGACCCGCAACAGGAAGTTATCGTCGAAGAGTAAAAAGAAGAAGAGTGGTAGTTCTTGCCTGTCCTTAGGAAGTATGATGGGAGACAAAACCGGATTTGGCGGTGGAGGATTTGGAGGAGGCATGTCAGGAAGTCATCATCACCTGAATGCGGCTCTTCACCCACATCATGCTATGAGTCAGTGGTACCACCACAGCACGCATCCGCAGAGCTTCGTTTCTGGACCACCCCCTCCTGCCCCACCCCCAACAGCCTCCTATCACCACCACATGAGCTCTCTTTCTGCAGCAGGCCTTGGACTGACGTCAAATGGAATGGTAAGTTTTAAAAAATACAAAGAAACTAGAACAACTTGGTCATTTCAAGATATAAGGTGATGAGATTTCAACCGAATGTAGGTCTTGAAGAATTTGATGAGAATCCTATTACTATAGAGAAATAATGTGTTAGAAAGCCTCTTTAAGATTACGAGTAATTTTTGGAAGCATGTTATCGCAGATCCTGATTTAGTTAATCTAAGATTTATAAGATAGGGTTAACTACATTATGTTTAAATACTGAATGAAGTTGAAATTAACACCACATTCATTGACTGTAAGGTGGTAAGAAGTTTAATATAGAGAGGGGGGTAGAGTGTTCATATAAACACTTCTGAAACCGAGAAGTTGAGGCACTTTTCGAATTCTTGGCTGCAATGCATCTACTTAACTTGTTTAAAAGAAAGTGTGGTTACCGAAAAACCACCATAAAGTTTCTTCTATTCTTGACGCTCATCATGTTCGACAATGATTTCCAAACATAATTTGGGTACCGTACCATCTATTCTTGGAGATCGGAAATACGATTAGAAAAAGTCCCACGGATCCGTCATAATTTACAACCTCCCCAAAATTATAACACATCATCGAATCGAAATCGTCTGTTTTTATAGACCAGAATTGCAAGTGAAACTTCTTCTAAGTTTACAGACCGTGAAGAAAAAAAGATTTTATCTGTATTGTGTTTAATGTGTAAGAAGGCTAGGGATTTAAATATGTTATTACTCGAACGCATTATATGCAAATTAATCTTTCATATATTAAGACCTTTCTGACAGTAGACTAGTGTTTGATATTAATGACTCAGGAACTCATTTTCACAATGTGATGCGCTAATAATTACACTGCTTTTCTTTTGTTTCAGACTGGATGGAGATCAGACTATACGTGATAAAGTGACCAAAAAAAGTGTATAAATGTACATAGTTAGTGTAACTCTCGTAGATATTTACGATTTTTACTGTTATTGATTTTTATGTTCATTTTATAATGAATGGGATTCGTGAACATTATTTTTTAAGCACGGCGAAATTCTCTTTGGCCGATGAAATTATATCACAAGCTTGAGAGCAAAGTAACAGATATTAATCTCATCTTGATAAACTGCTGTCTAATTTTGACAGAGTTTACGATAGTAAATTTGCTTAATTTAACTTTCTTTGGAAAAATTCCACCTCATTGATCTTCCGTTCATTCGTCGAAATAAAAAATTTTTCTACTAACGAAAATTTTTATATTTCACAGTTTCATAAAAAATCTCACCTCAACAAAATTTTGAAGGAAGTAAATCATGGGTATTTCAAGGAAGCTTAAAATTTTTCAATTTCCGCGAATAATATTCAAGTTAAGGAGAATTGAAGCTGAAATAAATGCCCCATATATTCATGGTAAAACTGTGATATCAGAACCCATTTCAAAATGCTTCATTATTTATTTAAACCTGTTCATTGTATTATGTGATAAATCTCACGAACGGTGACGATGATGTTTCATATAATGTAAAAACTTATTGATCGTGATTGATAGAACTGGTCCGCTCTTTCACGAAATTTTCAAAATTGATTCGATTGAAATTTCAAGAACTCGTGGACAGATTTATACATATAAATATATACATAAGTACAAAACAATTGTAATCTATTGTAAATAGATGTTATGAAACTAGAAAATTTTTTAAACTCGTGTATAATTTCCAGAATGTGCAATTTTCACTTTGTAACTATTTGAAATTATAACTGATATTGATTCACTGGCACTCGAAGAATTGAAAATACTTTTAACTAGTGCCCCCTAAATTATATAATCATTCTCAATTTTATATCAGATTTGAACTAGAGCGACGGAACACGTCCTACCTACTTGTATACTCCCAAAGAATTTTATTAGTTCCATATCTCCCTTTCTCTATAAAAAAAATAAGATAAAGAAAACATTGTTTGGAATTGATGAATTATGATTTCAATAGAAGTACAAATTTGAAGTAAGTTTTAATAAATTCCTTATTTATTGCTTAATGATAGGGCATTAAATAAATCGCCATCACATAATACGAAAGTTCCATGGTTGAATTTCTGGATTCAACCACAGAAAATTCGTGTTGGTCAATTGAATCAATTGTATGATTTACAACAAATAATGTAATTAAAAATATTGTATTCGTATAAGTAAATAAACTGTAAATATCGATGTATATGTGTGAAAAAAGTATTTAATTGAAGTATCCACAGTTTTTTAATATAACCCAAGAAACTCTCTCCAGACTTTGATGAATCATTTCGAATAAAATCCATTTCTGTAAAATTTTTTCTGAGAAAATTACAAATTGTCAAAGTGAAATCATAAAATGGACACGATTTCTGAAAACGCACGTAAATACAATTGAGAAATACAGTTAAAGGAAGTAGTGCAGGAATTATTTGAAAAAATGGAGATAAACTAATTGCAAAAGAAAACAAAATTGTAGTATTACCCAAGCATTACAGATTTAGAAGTTTTTCACTATTGCAGCAGATGGTAGAGTTTTCATCCCTTATGACCTATCTGAATGAAAAATCTGTTACTCAAAGAAACATGCCGTCCTCAATTAACGTGATCTGATTCATTTAAAACCCTTGTACGGCATTTCAGATCGTGTGATGTACAAAAAAACAACCTTATATGTTTGGAACTATACAATCATAGCACACCTTCTTGGAACTCTGTAAAGATTATTTTCTCGTTGTGAGCACAAGTAGCAGAAGTCTCATGTCTTCGACAATGCAGATCTCGGAAAAATATGGTGAAAAAGAATGGAACAAATTTTGTCAAAAGTTCATGTTAAGTCAAAAGTCCATATCCGCATTTTAAGTATTGGAAGCATTAAGTTAAATAGGTCGTCGTATTTTTTTAAGAGAGTTTCCTAAAAGTGCGTCCACTAATTCGAATCGTACGAATACAGTGGACGCACTGCGTCCGATAATCATGATACGAGCAAGTGGACGTTAACCTTCAGGACGTACACCAATAAACTTTATGTCACGGAGTGAAATTACAAGTATGGCCGACATAGCTGAATAATTGTAACAAATGAAAACTTAAATTGGTGTGGCACATGAAATGGTATGTTATAAGATAGCCGCAGCAATAAAAGTTGCCATGAAATACATCTGACGACCAACTAAATATGTTCTGCAATAGCCGTCGCTGACGAACCAGAAAATATCTCCGAATGTAATACCTCCCTTAAGTAAGTATTTGCTCACAAAGTAAGCCAACTTCACAGTTTATTTGACTTTTTTTGTATGGTCATAGAACAGAGAATGCTGTTTGCTTCATCAAAATAGTGGTTCTGGACTTCCTCAAGAGGAATATTTCGAAAATGTGAAATTAATAATATTATGAATGAGTTGTATAGACGAAGTGATCACTGTACTCGTACTCTGGGAATCAAAATACAAATCAATGGTACCATCGAAATTCCGTTCAATTGGCAAACGGTATGAATGCTTTCAAAACCTTGAAAGAATCTGTTTTCATTGTGAGATGTAGTAAATTCCCGGATAATTATGAAATAATGTTAATTTCTGTTGGAACTTCCTCAATATGTACAAGAACTACAAACCGTTTACAAATGAACTGCTTGCGTTCAGAGATGGATTCTCCTTATATCTGCCAAGAAGAAAAAATATCGCAACAAGAAAATAGGGTGGCCATCTATAACTTTCCACCCCGAATTTTAAGCTTTGGGATGGAATAACGAAAAAACGCTCGAGCAGGTCAAATTTTGTTTAAAGGGGAACAAATAAGGATGTTCAAATGAGTTTAATATCACTACCCCTCTAGCTTCAACCCTTAACAGCTCTCTCATTTTTGAAAAGGGAAATGGGGTCGAGCTGCACCTTGTTGGAAAGGTAATTCAATTTTTTGTATGGGCGTATTTTTTTTTCATCGCTTTTTTATTATTATACAGAGTGACTTGGTATTCCATCCATAACTTTTCACCCCCTTGAGCTTTGAGATGGAATAAGTCAGATTTTGTTGAAAGGGGGACAAATAAGGGTGTTCAAATGGGTTTGATATCACTACCCTTCTAGCCTATAACAGCTCTCATTTTTGAATAGAGAAAAGGGGTCGAGCAGCACCTTGTTGAAAAGGCAATTCCATTTTCCTGCATGAGTGTATTTTTTTTTCATCGCTTTCTTATTACGAAAACTGACTCAGTATTCCATCAATAACTTTCAATTTGGATCTTTGAGATGGAAAAAACGCTCGGACGGGTCAAAAAATTAATTCGATATCACTACCCCTCGGTCCATCCCAAAGATCCAAATTCGGCGTGTGAAAGTTATTGATGGAATATTCAGTCACTGTGTATGATAATGAAGCGATGAAAAAAAAATACACTCATGCAGGAAATTGAATTGCCTTTCCAATAAGGTGATGCTCGACTCATTTTACCTTTTCAAAAATGAGAGCTGTTAGGGGTTGCACTAGAGGGGTGGTGATATCAAACTCATTTGAACACCCTCATTTATCCCCCCTTCAACAAAATATGACCTGTCCAAGCTTTTTTTCGTTATTCCATCCCAAAACTCAAAATTCGGGGTGGAAAGTTATGGATGGAATACTGTGTCACTCTGTATAATAATGATAAAGCGATGAAAAAAATTATACACCCATGCACGAAATTGAATTACCTTTCCAACAAGGTGCTGCTCGACCCCTTTTTTCTATTCAAAAATGAGAGCTGTTGGAGGTTGCAGCTAGAGAGGTAGTGATATCAAACTCATTTAAACACCCTTATTTGTCCTCCTTTCAACAAAATTTGACCTGTCCGAGCATTTTTTCGTTATTCCATCCCAAAGCTCAAAATTCGGGGTGGAAAGTTATGGATGGTCCACCCTGTCTAACATCATTCTTAAACGACGATAAACATTGGTCTCTTCAGTTAGTCAGGGGACTCTTTCATCGGTAAAATTTCTGATCAGATTATTAATATATTGGAAAATATAATTTCAGAACATTTTAAAAATATAGACGTAAGAACGTTAAAATTTCGAATAACTAAACTAAGTTATCTATGCTTCTTACTCCTCGTTTCTTCTTTTCAAATGCCGAAGTAATAAAAGTACCTCGCATTAGCCTAATAAAGTCACCTCTCCGTGTAATTAAAGAGACCGAATTGCCAAAGATACAAGGCTAGCTCTATACGTTGGAAGGGCCCGGTGTTCTCTCATGAGCAGGTGGACGAGAAAGCATTCTGCTTCCCATCCGGAATATTTTAAATATGAGTTTGATGAAAATTTCAATGTATTGACAGGCGTAGAAGAATGGAATAACCGAAAAATCATCCAGTGTATCGATTTATAAGGGAGCGTGAAATGGGTAATGAGCACTTCATTAGATTGAGCCACTTTCCTATTAGATCTTGGAAAATGATGTTTGAAGGGTTTTTGACAGTTTTCGGTGAGAGATACTGATTCTATTAAGTGAAAATATTTCACATGAATATTTCTAGACTTATGAAGCATACCGTAGAGATTTTAATAGATTTTTTTTGACAGCATCGTAGGCGAGAAGTAAACTATGACGTTATCAACTGTCAAAACTATTTCGGTTTGGGAAAATTGAATTTAGATGTGTGTTGAGAATAGTTATTCAGTTATTCTAAAAAAAGTTGTGGAAAGAGCTCCTATTCCAACACGAATGCGAAATTCGAGAACGAGTGAGTTTTCGAAAGCATGAGTGTTGGCATTGCTTCTGCAACGAGTATTGGACTATATTTTCTCTATTTCAAGCAAGTTTTGTGAAATACTCTCAATATTCAAGTAAAAATTCAGATTAGTGACTTTTGTATTGTATCTTGGCAGATGGTGTGACTTGCGAAATTTGACAGATAACGGAATTTGAATTGATTTGATTTGAAAATTGATAGGATCGGAGGTCAGCACTGACAACCACAAAATACAAAATATGACTGAAAACAATGCTCCAATGAATTCACTAAAGCACTACTACACTGCGCAAAAAAATTAACGCACAATATGGAAATCTCAAATTTATTCTACAACTGAAAGTGTTCTCAATGATGATTATTTTTATCAGAATTATGCATGCATATGTTATTCACTTTCAATGTTTTTCTCCAATACAGATGTTTTTTTCCCAGCAGGAATAAAAAAGATGATATTATCAGATTTTAAATGTATTGGCTCCATTTTAAAATCAGTTGTTCTCGATCAATTCTAGTGATCAAAAGTTTTTCTTCAGTTTGATTTTTAACACTCGATCGCTATTCAACGCGAAACACGCAATTTGATCCAAGAGGAATGTGCCCAAGCGGTAGTTTTGCTGGAAGAAGGGTGGACATACACAAAAATTGCAGCGATTCAGGGAGACAATTATGAATGTCCGAAGACCAGGACAGGGTAGACCACGGGTAACAATTCCATTCAAGAACGTTACTTGAGAGTTTCTTCGTTGAGACATCGGTTTGCAACCGCTCGCCTCCTTCAAAATCAGCTTGAGCAAACTCATGGGGTACAAATTAGCACTCAGACAATAGGAAATCGCATCAGAGAATATGATTTAAGGCCTCGTGTCGCGGCAAGAGGTCCAGCTCTTACCCCAGCCCATCCAAGGGCGCGTTTGGATTTTGCGAGAGAGCATATCCATTGGGAAGAGGCCGATTGGGAAAGAGTTCTCTTCTAGATTCTGCCTATACCATTGTGATCGACGTTCCCTTGAATACAGACGTCCACATGAAAGATATGCTCAGTGCAATTTCCTGAATACTACTGGTTTCGGGAGAGGATCGATTATGGTATGGGGTGGAATATCTTTGACTGCTGGCACAGACCTAGTGGTCGTTGATAATGGAGCTGTGAATGCTGATAGTGTAGTGCCATTCGCCCCGCACATTGGTGAAAATTTCATTTTTATGGACGATAGTGCCAGACCCCATCGTGCCCGCATCATTCAGGAGTACCTTGAAGAGGTTGAAGTCTCACGAATGGAATGGCCAGCAAGAAGTCCAAATCTCAATCCGATTGAGCAGGTTTGGGACAACCTCAATAGAAGGCTGAGAAGTTCAGAAAATCATCCAGCTACTCTTAATGACTTAGGAATCCAACTCGGAGGAATCTGAGAAGGATTAGATCAAAACATTTTAAGATCACTCATTTTGAGTATGAACCGTCGTTGCCGAGCTGTAATTAACGCAAGGGGTGGAAATACCAAGTAGTAAATCACTTATCAGCATTTCAGTATTTTGGAAATTGTTCATTTCTCTTCTTTCACATAAGATTCGGGGAAATCCTGAAATTTTCTTCAATTTAATGTGTTTTGTTTCGTTCAAAACGTTTCCGAGAGAACATAAAAAATAAATTATAGAGTCAATGTAGAGTTAACTTTCATTAAAATTGAGATTTTCAGAATGTGCGTTAATTTTTTTGCGCAGTGTATTAGTAGTTCTGTAATGAACTCGTTACGATAATGAAATAGTAAAATATATATATGAAAAAATTTCATTTTTCTTTCTTTTCAGAAAACACACTGTGTTTATGAGAGGTTCCATAGGTACATCAATACTTGTACGGATACTGCCCATCGTTGGCTGACAACATTTTGTCAATCAACCTGAAGAACTTTCAATTAGTTACTTTATGATATTATCAATATCGTGTCAAACACGATTTCAAAAAGTCGAATTGAAAATTTTTGATAGTACAAGAAGCATTATAGTCGTTACAATAAATTATGAATGATTGATGCGGACGAAAAGAAAATGATCTATGCTTATTTTCCCAATATCCATAGACAATCTAACACTGAACTGATAGGTATTCATAGATGCTCGGAAGCCGTATTTATAGGAAAACCAAACTTTCTCAACTGTTGTTATCAAGTTTGCTGAAGTAGAAAACTGAAATTCAATGGCATTATGTCCAGTACATTGGTCGTTTCAGCCATACGCCTGGACCTCACACCTCAGTGGGTTTTCTTATTCAGGAGGGATTTGCGGAATATATTGTTACGGATTTTCTAAATCCAACACTTTATTCGTATCAACTCCCAGAATTATATTATGCGGTATACAAAACTTCCTACGAGAAGTATACCGTGGAAGTGAAGTAAAAGAACTTTAATGATGAAATTACCAACGATGAATCATGAATGAACGTACTTTGTTTAACAGGAAAATCTAGCAACTATAGCCTAAGAACAATGAATTCAGTTTCGCGAAAAACTATGTGTTCACTTATTTCTTCTTATTGAAAAGATTCTAGGTATTGCTTATGAATCACTAATGGAAATCAGACTAAAAAGAGTATAACTCATCCTTATATGGGTAGCTAAGTCAAGAATTTTTTGCTCAGATTGAGATGATGTAGGTAGTGTTTTTAGGTTTAATTTATTCAACACAACGAAATTGATTGGACATTAAATTTTTTGTCATTTCATTCTAAACATTTCTTTGGAAAATGTGGTTTCGTCATATTTTTATGGCTGTATATGATTCCAAATTTTGACTACCGCTTTGAGAATCAGCTTGTATATCACAAGCTGCAAGAACAGTTTCACAACTAGAAATATCTAGTTTTCCACAATATTGACCAGAGTTATTGAGCAGGAAAAAGGGAATACAAAAACGTAATTTATAATTCCGCAGAATCATGACTTTGTTGGTTTTCCGTATATTAAGTTCTAACTAACGCTTTTTCTTGCTTGACCACAGACCAATTCGAATTCATTATTTATTGTTGACAGGGATAACAAAGTAAAGAATAAAATGATTCAATACTGATTTCTATAGAAACATTCAATATTAATGAGTGTTTTCAAAATTCTAAAGTAACAAAAATGGCTAGTAAAGTTTGAGACAATATATTATTTTTAATAGACAATTCACTCGGTACCTACGAGATATTTGAGCTTGCATTTGCTATAGTTAAGAGGTGTCTCCAGAAAGTAGGTGTACTCAGTTTCTGTAGGATTAATTGAAAAAAAAATGACCTGGTTTCATTAATAAATTCTTGAATATTGACAATATATTATTGCTCGGAGCTAGGCGCATATCAACACTTAGGTACTTTTAATAATTTCTTGGACTTGTTTTTAGTTATTGGTAACGCAACTGACTTTTTTCGGCATGAAATGAGATAAACCTAAGGTGGCTCAAAGAAATTTATCGATTTTAAGTGTATTAATTTGCTTCTTTTCACCAAAACGGCCCTTAAGAATAAGATCATATTGTTAATCAATAATTTAGTTCTTCTTGAATGTTTTCACTTCATTCGGAAGTAAGGATTGAATATCGTTCATTATTTGCAAATGTCATTTTAGTCAACTCGAAGACTGATCCAAACTTGGAGTTTGTAGATCAAAGTACAAAGTATATCTTTGAAAATGAAAAATGATGATCTTGGCATATCTTACCAATTACTCCTGATTAACTTGTTCATATTTGGATCTAAGCGTAGATGATCCTTTGTCTTACTTTTCTTCTCGGAATTTATTCCAGTCATGTTTTTCGAAAATTCAAGTATGAATCCATTATGAACATATTCATTATATTACATTTAAAAGGGGGCCCGCAGATAATGAAGCCATAAATTTCTGCTTCTTCTGCCTGAAACGTAACTCTTATATTTGCAGATTCACGGTTCAGTTCCTGCCATCTAGAAGGGCAGGAAGCAAATTATCATAATTCGTTTCACATAGAATTCGTGAAAGAAATTGTTATCCAACGGGTTGTAGCCCAAAAATCGTCATTTCGTTCAATTACAGTAATTAAGATCTCAAGTTATTGCCCCTAATGATAACGTTATATTGATATTTGTTTTAAAATGGTCAATTATCCGAACGCTTTCCATAAAACTACATTCTTCATAGTCTTAACTGCTGTACCATTGCGTGATAAGTATTAATTACAGAAACCTTGGTTATTTTGCTCCGAATGAATATCTAATGCATAGGTAACAATATATGAACCATACAGAGAACAACCCACTCTTTGAATGGGTTCTGCGCAGCAGACATGTTTATTTTGTTTCATTTCTTATTAATTCATTTTAAATTAAACTGCATTATTCTTTGTTTAACCATCAGGAACGATATGGTTTCGAATCTAACACGCGATCGTACTCGCATTCCTTGTTTGCTATATTTCTTCTCACATAGTTAGGTTTTACGGTTTATACAACAAAGTACTAAAGCAACTACTGAAGTTCCCACATTTTATCGAATTCAGAATTTCAATTCTGAATGAAATGAAAATATCTCACAGAGTACCATAACTCAATATTAATGTTAGAGTGAAAATGATATGTTATTCCAGTACTGATTGAAAATTGTGGTAAGAAATTCCTGGAAAAAAAATCAGCAGATAAAAATGTAAAAGTTTGAATCTCCTGCGAAAAAACCAATTACATGTATGTTCTTTACATCTCTCGAACTATCGAAGTTAAACAAAAAAGCTCTAATTCATTCGAATCAGATTGTCACTGTCACTGAGAGAAGAGATAGACCGGTTTCGGCCTTATTTGTCCTCATCATTGTCCCACACTGACAAAATCTGCTATAATCTCTCCAATATAATATTGAAGAAGGAATTCATTTTGATCATTATTAATTTTTCAAGTAGGTTTCGAGAGAGTTATTATTTGTAAGATTTTTTCCACAATCGTTATTATCAACAACTGCTGGAAGCTGAGTAGGATATAAATACATAATTATGACAAATGTTTGAAATTGCCGTCCGCCTCTTAAATATACTTGTTTGCAATAGTGTAAATTTCCTCAAAACTATTAAAATTCTTTAATAATTTCTATAATCTTTTCTTTATAAAGCAAAGTTTGTCGGTGAGATAATGAATCACCTTGAATACTATAATAATTATTGAATCGGAATATAATTTTCAAAGAAGAAAACAATCCAATATGGTTTCCATTATATCTCTCATCATAAACATTATCAGAAGGACTTCCCAGTTTTCAATATCGAAGAATAATATATTCGCCAGGATATCGAACCACAATTAGCCTGCTGAATAAGGGATTCATGCGTCTGTGTTTTTACTCGCTGTTTATACCTCGTGTGCGTTGAAAATTTCGTACAGTTTAGAGCTTAATATGTGGAATCTCTTGGACAGGTGAATCTGGCAGCACCTGCCGACACGTGCCTTATACACCTGAGTGCAATTAGTGCATCGCATTCAGCTGTTCGGTACTTATATGACATCTAATTCTGAGTTTCGATGTATAATACTCATTAAGAGGTAGCCGGACACAGAAATTTGATATCGTTTTGATGAACCGATGGATGGTTAACCGGTCTCTCGCAGATTGAGGTTGAAAATTCGTCAATTATGTCAAGGTGTACGGATGAGAGGAGAGTTGGATAGTGTATTTCTATCCTAGCTCGAACACATGCTCATTGGCTATAGTTACAAAATATGCTCGCTCAGTGAGTTATAGTATATCTGACAAATTACCGCCAAACATTTTGTTGGTAAATCGTAAGAACACTATTAGAATATTAGAAAAGCTTAATTTGAAGAATATAGGCTCCAAGCACGCCAGTTTTTCGAAAAATGTCAAGAGCCTTTTTGATTTCATTCACCTGGAGAATAATTGGTTTTTGGAAAAATTTGTAGGGTCACACATTTTCTACAACTCTTCCCATTATGACTACTTGTTGCGATGATAGATACAAAAAGTAGATGCTTAAGTTTTGGTTCGGTTCTTTGGGCTGGAAATTTTTTTTTTCAACTGCCATTAAAAGTGACACTATTAATGACATCAAACAATGTTAAAATTGATTGTTCACGTAAAAGCGTTTTAAAAATATTTTTAACATTGGTGTTAAAAATATTTTCAGCACTCCATTTTCTTATGATGAAATCAGATGAGAAAAATTCAGCAATTGCAAATTTTTATTATCAATATTTAACAATCATTACTTATGAACATTAATATTAATAGTAAAACTAGAACAATTACCAACATTAATGCCCTGTGACGTTAGGGAGCTTCGCAACACATTATTAGAATTCTCAGCACCATCAGTACTTGTAGAAACCGGAAGTACAATATTGGATGATGATGATCCAAAATCTGTTGAGGTTGAGAGAATTTTTTCAGCAATGACATTTCTATATGCAATGGAATAATCAACATAGCCCCCCACTACCGTCGTAGACTTCCATCCACCATGTTTTTTTATATCCGTAATATTTGCTCCTGATTCTGCTATCAATGAAGCGGAGGATCTTCGAAAACAGTGTCCTGTATATTGCTTTGGTTCTGGCAGTTTGAAGAATTCGGCAACAATAGATGGAATTTTCTCAAATGTATTAATACCAACTGGATTGGCAGTGCATTTATTATTCATGTATTTCATGAAAAAACGACGATGTTTGATGACAGAAGGGCGCAGTTCAAAGTACCTATGAAAATAGTCTACATACTTCCTAATAATACTGAAAGAACGACTGACTTTCGTTTTTATATTTGGAAGTTGTATAACCAATGATTTATTTGTTATTTCGATGTCTTCCACTGATAAATTACACAATACTTCACGCCGACAGGCTCCAAATAATCCGAAAATAGTTGCAACTTTAACCATCAAGTATTTCTCATCTGGTGCCTCCTTTGTAAACTTTTCAACTTGTTCACGAGTGAGAATTTTCGATTTTTTGGGATTATATCCTTCACTTTTCCGTTTTTAATAATGCTATTCTATTAAAATATTTACTAACATCCACACATTTTTAACAAGGGCGCTTGACTTTATCATTGAAAATTTGCTCTACAAAGTTGATGAACTCCGTATTTTTTATTTTTCTTCTAAGTATGCAAGAAAAAACTGTTTCACTGAAGTTCTCTTCTACATTTTGCAATTCACACCAATCCAGGAAATTATTATAATATGCAATATCGTACTGCTGAACAGATTTTTTAGGTAGGAGTTAGAGATGCTCTCCTTGCAGACTCTTCAATATCCAGAAAAACAACCAAATCGTCACTTTTATTAATAATTATTGGACTCTCGACAAACATATTAAGCAGTTAAAAACCCAAGACGAAAATTGGACAGGAACGAAATTCAAATGACAGCGTCTTTTCTCATTTGTTATTAATCATATCATTGGCAACGTTTGCCATTCACAACAACCTTTTGATTATTTGAAGTTTATTCATATTCCAAATTCGCCCATTTCATTATCAAAATAGGGCAGTTGTACAAAAAACATTGTATGGTATTTGTGTTAAGAGTGATTTTATTTTGTTCGTGAAATTGTTCAATTCGCTCCGCTCATTTCACAAACTTTTTCACTCACAAAATAAAACGTCACTTTTAACACTCATATCATGAATAACTATTATAATAGTGGCAATAGAAAAGTTTTGCGTACCAGAGAAACCTACAAAATTTATGTGAAAACTTCTATGTCCAAAAAACTGTTACAGTTTCAGCGTCTCAAACTTATTTCTATTGTAATCTAGTTCCAGTATTTTTTTTGTGAGGCAGCGGTTATTTGCCTATCTTTAATATAAAATGAAAATATCTCATTCATTCTTATCAAATAGTACAAGTTGAAACTAATAACTTCAAAGTAATAATTAAATTTCTTTTTAATCAAGTCTGAATTCATAAGTGTTGACGCTCGTAGAGGTCAATTGTAGTTTTTAATTGGTATTGTATAGATATGAAATTATCTTCGAAAAATAAGGCATTTACTGTGGGAAATAAAAATGAAACTCTCATGAAAGAAAATCTTTATTCAACCTAAAAACAACGAAATTTAACGCAAATCTTCTAATTTTTCTTTGTTCACCATTTGACACTGATCGGTATGACAAAAAAAATTCATTTGTTTTTGGGTTCAATAAAAATTCAATATTCTTGCTATCTCCAGTCAGGATATCAGAGAATTTTAAGAAAACGTTTATTGCATGAAATAATCTTTATTAAAAAATGAAAAATTAATAAGGGAACAGATTGAAAACTTGCGCACCGCTTATTATAAGATATCTAATTAATAAAATAGAAGACAAAATTTTATTCCCAGAGAGAAATCAACGTTTACATACGCATTCACAACATATAGGTTATAAAACTTAAATATTGAATCAATCTAACAGTTGCCATGTAGGCGTTCTTCTGATGTTTTGTGAGGTGTAGGTATTTGTTTCAATATTTTCATCACATGACTCAGACCATGTTGAAACTATAAATGAACTCCCAAAAGTTGCTTTCATTTATTTATTATAGTCACATGTTTCAGTAATGATATTTGTTTACGTGTGTCTTATCGTGAACATGTTGTGGTTTTTCATTGTAGAGCCCTGAAAAAGATTTTTGAATCAAATTGTGACTAATCGGCCTTGTTTTGATTTGGTTCTATAAAATCGATCTTTTTTCTCTCTACCACCAAATTTCACACCATCACAGTCTAATAAAGCAGCAAGTTGGGGTAATCATTTGAAAAAAAAATATGTCAAGTTGATTAATTGAAAACAAAAATTGACTTGTCCGAACGTTCTACGTGGAAGCGCAGTCATGAATTTTTTTCTTCCTTTATCCACACGTAGGTGAGTAGAATTTCACCCGTTCACAGTTGCCGATAGCAAATTCTCATTATTTTTCATTGAGATAGGTCAACATTATTCTTGCTCTATGAAATTGGTTTCGTACAGACCCTCCCCATTTTCATGTAAATAGCGATAGTTATAGACCCGGTCCAGAATGTAATCGAGCAATTTTGTTAACGAAACTTTTCCACATCACGATATATCGCGTTTCCGTGCGCGATATCAAGTGCAAAATGACGCTTTCACCGGTACATTCGTATGCGATAATTACATTCAGTTTGCTTTTCGAATTATTTAATAATCGCACTGGCAGAAACCAACTGGTGGAACTCATTAGTGAAAAAATGAAAATTACAAAACAAATCATAAATAATACATATGAGAGGATATTTAAACGTACCGTTAACCATTCCCAGCACCCGCATTAGAAAATTACACCTTTATACAGCGTGAATGAGAAATATTAAGGTGAAATGAATAATTACGGAGGTGCAATCCTCGTTCTTCGTAGGTTGGAAAACGTTTTAATTGTGTTTATTCATTTTTGCATCGATTTCGCCAGGTTTTCCACATGTGCTTGTTTCTGTGGACAAATGCATTTACATTTTAAATTAAAGTCTGAATAGCTGAATTGATTTCTAAATAGGTCAAAAAATTGTATTTTGATTGTTCGTATTTGAATCTACAAAGAATCTAGTTGATTTAAAACGATTTGATAAAGGCTGATCACTACATTATTAGATCACTATTGTGATATCTGCCGCTAGTCTGAACCTAATTTTTTTCATATGTTCGAGAAAGGCTAATGTGAATGTATTGAAGCTCTGTTCCTACTAAACTTTGTAATTGTAAAAACTTTTTTGTATTAGGGATTATGTGGATTTCATGATTTTCGTGTCACTATGAAAAGAAAAAAATCTCATGATAATTTCCGGTAGCTCAGAATCTTAAAAATTAGTTATCGCAACACACCACATCCCTATTCAAAATCAAGGATTTGTACTCATCCCTGTTACGGGGTTGAACTCACGGGGATGAAAAGTTGTTCCCCCTAAAATTTCTACATTTTCATTTTGAAGTTGGAAAATGGAGGTGTTGAGTTTTCGTTAGAACACCATGTATATGAAATTTTAGCTTTTTTTGATCTAGATCCATAATTTACATATTGTTGAGGAAAGTGAAATTTTCAACATTTGTGCAATTTATGGGACAGCGTTATTCGTCACTTACAGGATAGAAAATTTTATGAGAAATAGGTAGAATATATTATTTTTGTATGGTTCAACTGCAATAAAAATTGTGTTCACAAATTCCACTGAAAACTGACTATTTTTGAAACATCGAAAAATTCAAATTAGTGATCATTGGAACGAATATCATTTTTAATTCATAGGCTCACTGATCTTTCATCATGAGGCTGGAGAAATGAAAACAGATTTTGTCACTGAGAAAACAGATATAGGTACCACAGTTTCAGTCTTATTTGGCATCATCAGTATCCCATATCCGTCAGAGACAAAATCTTCATAAAAAGCTTCTATATTTGAAGCAACTAGCTTAAGCCTTCTGAGGGATATGTGATACTGATGATGCCAAATGAGGCTGAAACTGGTATATCTCTTCTCTCAGTGACAAAATCGGTTTTAATTCTTTCAGCTTCATGATGAGAAATCCGTGAGTCTATGAATTGAAGATGAATAAAATTTGATTTGATTTTGAATTTGGTATTCATTTCGATGTTCTAATGATTCAAAAATGTTCCCGATGTGCCTCCGTGAAAGAAAAGGTTTTTTGTTTTTCCATTTGGTTTTTTTCTTAAAAAAAACTGACCAGTTGTTTTCAAAGGGCGGAAATGAGTAAGCTCCTACATTCTAAGCTTTGATTCGGTAGTCAATTGAATTATTCTTATTTTTTTCATTTCCGGTTCTTACTATCTAATAAAAGTTCGCCTGCGCAACTTTCTCTGCCCAAATTCACTATTTACAAGTGTTATTATTATTCCAATTTCATTTCGGAACACAAAAAAATTTGGAGAAACCTAGATCCTGATTGCAACATCACCTACCAGATGCAATTTCCAAATTTTCCGTTTATATAGGTATATCGGGAAGAATGAACGGAATCGCTATGAGCAGAGAGACGCTCGCCATAAGGTTAATTTTCCCATATCACCGTAAGAATTATGTGCGTGATTCGCGAATTCGTGACGTATTGGTATTGAAGAACCGAGGAACGTTCAGAGAGCAGGAATTTTTTCGACTTGCTTGATAATTTGTCTCTGCTTCATAATGAGATTCCTCAAAATCTTCATAAATTTTAGCCTATGTGTTATTCTGATAGATAAACTATATTGATGTGAAGTTTCATATGAATCCGTTTTGTAGTTTTTACTTGAAAGAATAACAAACATCCATACTCACATCCTTCGCATCTATAATAGTAACAAACTGGACATTTTAAGACTATAAAAATTTATGAAACGTTCGCAAACAGTGTAAAAGTGGTAATTTCAAGTTTTCATACATTTTTGATTAACTCATGTGAGATCTACAAAATGGGTCATTTTTTTGCTGTTTAACTCCAACTAATTCTACTGAAGTTGAATTATAAAAATTAGATCCATCTATTGGTTGTGATTCAACATGGGAGATAATCAATCAATGCCATCCCGGTTCGAAAACCTTTTAATAAATGCAAAAATGCATAACTGAGGCTCCATTTCAGAAAGTCGGCCTTGAATCAGAATTAATTTGTTCCGAGATCACTTGGGACATCGAAATGCCTCGGAATCCCTTCTTTTATCGGCTATCCGGAGACGCGATGGCTGCCACAAGAAAAAGGCATTCCACAAGGAGACATGAATAATGCAGACTAGATGGTAGTTGCGCTAGCTATTTAACTGAATGGTTAATAAGTTCATAAGAGGACGGCTCATGATGGACGGGTATTGTACAAGCCCATCAGGCCGGTCGCTTTTCGTGACAGCCATGAAATTACAATGTTGACTTCGGAATCGATTGAACACCGTTACATGGTGCATTGTGGGGCCGCTAATCAAACCATCAGGAGACTCCACGGGCGACCCGGGACTGTTGGAACTAAGTAAATTAATACAATGATGGGGCGATTAATGCAGAAGAGGAACGGCGTGCTCTTTTGGTGGACGAACGCACTCGAGAGATTTGTCAAGATGTTCAGGTGTGAGACAATTCAAGAGGATCAGGTGGAAGGTTCTCGCAGGTGGTGAATCCATTCTGGATTGAATATGGTTAAATATATTCGGAAAAAGGGGTTTTGTGTTTCAGTTGGCAGTAATGTTACGTTTATATCGTTTCACGTCATCGTTAAGGTTCGGAGGAAGTAAGAATAAATATCGAAAACATCAACGTCAAGGTCTTAACTTTTGTTTCACTTTTCGACATCAGCAATGAATTAAAAAAAGTTGTTAAAACGAAAAATTTTTGAGAGAAATTGAAATATCGGGCAATCTTTAATCTTTCAGCTTATTAAAGAATCCCTCAGGGAAGTCTGGGTGGAACCAAAAATATTGATATTTTCTGCTAGATATACAAATCTTAAAATTTTTCATTATATCATCAATGATGCACCGTGAAATACAATAGGCTATAAATGATACAGGTAATTTGACTTTATTGTCAACTAATTTTCACATAGTTTTCTAGGGTCTTTGACTTGAACTTACCTATATTTTAACAGAAGATATCTGAGGTCCAGAAAAACACTTGTTTTTTCCGATTCAGCTCGGTTAAAATGATACAGTGTGATGAAAATCCATGAAAAATTGTTATTTTAAAATATATCTCTCATTTGATCTCATCGAATGAAATGATTTTTGGAATATAGGTTTTACCAATTCTGCGAACAGAAAATTCCACTCAGGTGTTTTATGTTTTATATTATGCTCATTACATACAATTACATTTCATAATTGCACCAGAAATTCAAGGTACTCTACTCTTAAAACTAAGTTCAATGCTACTTAATGAATATTTTATCACATTGAAAATTTAAAATGAAAGTATTCTTCTCGAAATCTCGTAAAATTAGCATTTTTCCAATAATTAATCATTCAAAAAATTCTCTCTGCGGCTGAATGCAACTACCTTTTTCAAAAAATTCACCGAACTAAATGTCTGATACATCTCTTCGAAGATTTAGGTGGTACATCTAATGCTTGCAAAAACTTATTTGGCGGGTCGCATAGCTTATTGTAAAAATTTAAAATCCCTATATCTTTTTCTTCTAGCAGAATCTGAAGAAATAGTTAACGAAAAAGTATTTCTTTTGACCACAAGAATTTATTGTTGAAATTCATGTACAAGTTTGAAGGAAAAATGATTTCCCATCAATACCATAATTTTTATTATAAATTTGAGAGTTCGTTTCTTTGTTTTTCGTCTTCAAATTATTCCTTATTGCTTATCACAGTTGAAAGGAGTACGTCTGTTGTTGTAATAGTAGAAAAACAAAACAAAAATGAGATGGCAGTTCAAAAAAACATTTCTGTTCCTCAAATGAAGACTACTGTCTACTAAAATAATGGAGGTTGCTACAACATCGGATTAAAGATTGACATATGTATTAACTGGAGGACGTAAGATTATCATTCGAAAAATTGAAGTTTTAAGTAGAAGTGACTTTTTTAGCATTTTTCCTGAAACAGAGTAGTATAAAGGGATAGTGTAGCTTTAATTTTATTGTTCGAGAACATTTCTCATTCGATTCAACTAATTACTTAATTTTAGATTTGTGGAAGTATTTGTTGAGTGAGCATTTTCACTGCTCTATATTTAAAAAATATAGATATTCCTCACAAAATAGAAAAAGGGGTTGAATACCATGATAATATGTCTTAGGGTATGAATAAAGAAGAAATAAATTTTGAATAATCGCAAACAATCCTAAATAGTCCTCGTTTTTGCCCAGCTTGATTAATGTTCAACAATTCGCAAATATTTCGCGATATCAAAACATAAATTATATTTTTCAACAGGAACAAATCTTCATCAAATATTCATGACTGGCGAAACACGAATTTTCGAACCCATCTCATCTGATGAAAAACATTAGTTCAACAAACTGGAGAAGTGTTAATTTCATGATTCTCCGCAAGATAGCGGTTCTTTTAATGGATGAAAACGGAAGTAGCAAGGCGCCATACATCGTCTATAGAACGCGTCGCCTCTTTTGAATGTCAATCTGAATATTTTATGCCGGACAGCAAGTCACATAGAAATAATCCCTGAAAATTGATCGACTTATCGATACGGAAAGGTTGACTTTTGATTTTATCTGGTCAACCGATTATGAAAGTAACACTGTAATAATTTATATAAGAAAATGAAAAAGTAATATTCGAAATTTTATTGATTTTTCAAACAGTCAATCTCTTCCTCTACAGTCGGATTTTAAATTTCAATTGTTAAATTCTAACATTTTTCGACCGGAGTCATCATTGAAAACTTTTCCTTGAATTATTCATTTCCAGAGTTATATGATCAGGGGTGTTTCAACACCCCTAATCTAATACCTAATAATATTTTATATTTTGGATTGCTGTTAACGATATCTACAGTAATGAATATATATTGTTGAAACTAACCTTGTTCGAGGCTTGTGCACTTCAATAAAAAATGTTAAAGCTTTTATCCTCATTTCTCGAAAAATCTCATTATGAAGCCGGTATAATTAGTGTAAATGATGTTATTTCGAAATTAGGCTCTGTTATGCGGCTTCACAGGTCGCTAAACACAAGCGACGAAGCAAATTAGAGAAGAATGATGACCAGGTTTTACAGATCTTTTATGTAGGTATTGAAGTTGAATTTGGAATTAGAAACATTCGATATGATTAGAATTAGTTAGAGTAGTCGTTTCTATAATCGATGCCCGACAATTTTTTAGATTTACAAAAATTTTGATATTAATAATAATCACACTTTAATTGCGAAATTGAAAAATTATGGGCGCACAAGTACAGACAAAAGAAGTTTGGCAAACACCGGTTTTATCAGGACCAACAACACCCTGAAGACGGCATGCGAATGCTTGACAAAACGTCGGTATCAACAACCAACCAGACGGATAATGTAGACAGCCAAATAATCTCTCAACAAATATGCCATTATCAAGAATATCTCATATAATAATTTATTTTGACACATCCGAATGTATGAAATTATGATGAGATTTTTATGCATGCCAGCCGTGAAGAATCAAAGTCTGATAAATGGTGCTTTCTGAATTTACAGCAGGAATTCACAAAGTGAAAAACTTTTTTGGGGCGTTGCGAAAAATGAGTTTTAAGTTTTATAATTTCTTTATTCCGAGAATCACTAAAAAATGCAGTTTTGGTTATCTAGCCTCAATAAAAAGTAATACTCATGCCAAGAGGCCATGGAAACCTTTCAATTACGAAAAGACGTCTCAACCGTGAGAATATTAGAACAAAAAATGTTTTTCTCCCTTTCAGTATTAAAATGAGTTCATTACAGCAGTAAGAACACATTACATGGATAAGATATTACTTCATGATTTTCAAATCAAAATATTCCAAAAATGGTGTACAGCAGGCTGTCCAACTTAACGTAACTCAAGGACCACATCTTGAAAATTTCCAGTGCTGAGGGCCGCATTAAAAAAATTTGCAGTTTGATGCTGCTTTTTCAGCATTAAACCCATTATAAGCCTCAAGTTTCTATTCCAGTTGGAGGTGTGCTCTACTTTCATTCTGAAGGGGCTGAGCAAAAACTGAAGCTTTTCTTAAAATTTTTTTAAATTTGCTAAGCCTATTTTCGACTCCTGCAGTATTTCTGATGCATTTTATCCGAAGTTGATATAAAACCTTTTCAAAATAAAATCCCTCATTTCTTCAAAGGATGGTGGGGTCAAGTAACAGTTCGCCATAAGTAACTTCTGCTTCGGCTCGAAAATCTCAATATTTTTAAAGAACGATTGCCCTCTCGCATAATGTTAGTTATTTCAACAACTACTTTCATGACATCTATTTAATTTGACAATTTTCCACATTGCGCCTCTTGGTGAATAATACAATGTATCACAAAACTGTTGACTGTTTATGTGGTTTTATTTCAAGAGTCCTGCAAATTCGATTTCAGTTCCTGTCATAGCTCTGGCTCCTTCAGTGACAATATAGGAACGTTCGTGGACACCCCGTTTTCCGATAGCACCTTATTCACAGCTTCAAAATCCGTACCCTTGGTTGTACCATTCAAAATCAAGCATCTTCTATGAACGTTTAGGCAAAAACCTGGCTGATATCCGATAGATATGTACTTTCAACTAAGGATAGCTAAAAATACACACACTTTTCAACTGAGTTATACAGTTTTTTAGATACCTTTATCTATATCAGCACCTCAGAGGTAAAGTGTACTAAGTCACATTTTTTCAGACACGAACTATCTACAATATTGGATTCACATCAGTAAATTCTTTTTCATTTTTGACTCCCTAGGTATATCAAGTCGCCAAATAATGGCAGTAAACATTCTTTGAAACGATAATTAAACTGAAAAATCTCTCTTTTGTCCAATTTTGAAATTGTGACTTAACATACTTTACCTCTGGGGTGCTGATATTGATCAATATGTTATACTGGTCTTACAATTGTTTGAGGCGATATAGAGATTGCTTCGAATTTTTCGGCATTTTTGTTTCACTAAACTGTTATGCCGTTTCAAGAGGTTTTTCCGCTTTGGCGATTTGCAGCGCCCCTCTGCGGGCCACAAAAAATTGTGTAGCGGCCTCTTGTTGGACAGCCTTGGTGTACAGTATCGATTCTCATCAGAAGTACCTTTCTGGTGAAAAATTGAATGAAGCTCTAATATCAAAACAGTTATGTTCAATACTACTTAGTAGAAACCGTGTAATTAGCGATCTCTATGAGAGTCAGACATAAAAATAAATTCATTTGATGTATCAGCTTCCAAAACATATTCGTATAAAATTTGATTACAATGTTGTCAGTAATTTCTTAAAAAATGTGTATATTTTTTTCTTCTGTATCCGTAATACGGATGTCGTTACGAAAATTTTTTACTGAACAAACCCCTATTATTTTCCAGTTTTCTATCTATCCTAGAGACGGTATCACCTCCTTTTTGAACCACCTTGTATACTGTTCTTTACACTGTCCGAAAATCCTTGTTGGAAAAATGGAGAAGACTCATGAAAAATTTTCGAAGTGGTCATCATTAGCTCAGTGTTCTTAGAGTCCTAGAGTGAATATGTTGCAGCTAGCATCAAGGTGTCAAGAAAAGGAAAACAGTTTTAGACATGAGATGAACATATGTGGGATAAAAGTTAAAAGTTACAAAAATATTTGGTTGGGAAAAATTTTCTAGACTTAGGTAAATAATCACTCAAACAAGGTTTTTGCGGAATATCCACCATTTTGCCAGAGCTGAATGTGTCCACCAAAATAGTGCTCTTCAATTTCCTTGAACGACTTTCTGTTCCAACGGCCTTCATATACACAGTTTTCTCATATATCACTAGACACTTTTAATACAAAATGCATTTTCATGAGAACAAAACAAAACTGCTTCCGGTGCAGTTCTTGTGTGGCTGTGATACTCGGAATCCCAAAAACAAACTTCCAGAAAGTGTATCGAAAGGCATAACATCCGAAAATTACCCTGCAGTCACTCGCTTTTTATGTGTCATAATTAACCACTACAGCCAACATATGTTGAAAAAAACCTCTAACGGATACGAATATGCTAATTATTGTATAAATTAATATGTTGGTCGCATGCATATGTATTCTGCCATTCAGCCTGCGGAGTTTTCCCCCTGAAACAATGCCCCGATACTCGAAAACGTACCTGCTCCGGCCTATCTGCATAATTTTTCTTCTTCTCGCGCGGGTCAGTCAAGTCTGAAGATCGTTAGATAGTCCTGAAATTAACACCAGCAAACCGAACTGAGGTAACTTATAGTTGTGTCTCCTCCTTCTGAGTTGGATTTACGTATTGGATGTCCGGGAGCTACTTGCAGTTGCATAAATGAAACGTGAACATGCCTAGTCTTACACATGGCTTATACATATGTCATGGATGGGAATTAGCTTCCAAAGGATCGCAGTTGAATTGGAGGTATGGATAGTATTTCGTAATGATACTAATCAAGACCTTTAATGATTCATGTTTTCACCTCATGTTTTCTTTATTTATTCAGATACTGCCTAGCTTTTTACCTTGAGATAGAGAAAAAACAATAAAAAATCCTATATTTGTGGATCATTTTTTGGCACATGAACCCATAAACAGCCAACATTATTTAGAGTAGAATAGCCAGGGCTAGAGCTGCAGTTCGAAGTGTTGTTGCATCTAATTGAATCAGCAGAAATTTTCTAATGATCTTAGTTTATATTCTTATCAATCGAAATTTTTACCAATACCCAGTATGTCCCATATTTCTAGTCATTGTCAATTCTATTTTGTAAACATTTCAAAGGTCATGTCATTCACTGCAAGAGTATTCAATATTCATCTAAACGAGAACTATCACAATATATCTAATTGGAAAATGTCTATGGGTATGAAGTCAGATCTTAGTTGAGCTCTTTATTAAATTAAATGATCAAACAATTCTTGTTTGATCTTGATAATTCTGAGAATTACATTGTTGCACGAAATAATATTCGTTACCTTTTTTTATGTCATGATCCAGACGGATTTTTTACTTATTGATATGACTTGGTTGTACCTGCTGGACCTTGCACAGATTCAGATTCATTTTCCCTGAATATGGCCATTTAACTCGTCTAAAGCTTGAAAACATTCAATAATGAGCTCAACAAAGATATCAAGTGACTTTGTACCACCCGGCTGATAATAATTCCTCTGGCTCTGCAATGAGGTCCATAATTTTTTTCTTGCGAAATGCGTTATAGGATCCTAAAATTGGGTCCAGAAGTTTTTCAGTTCCTTTGGAAAAAAAATATTTTCAATTCCTTCATAATGAAACAAGCTGGACCATACTCAAAAACCATTCCACTAGATCAAGGATCCAGTACCATAAATAATAAGAAAAACAACGGGCATACTAGCAAAAGAGATTCTAGAAATCGCCGATATTCATAAATCAGCCAGACATCGAGAGCAATAAATAAATGCACTAAATTACCTATAAAATTATAGACACATATTTCAGTGGAGCAGGACAAAGTAGGAACATTTAATATTTGTATATCGACATCACGAGTTGTGATCACGATTCTTGGAGATCTCTAGAACCTCATCTCAGAAAGAACGTTTATTGCCTGCCAGGTGCTTTCATTTCATGATATTATCAATTTCAGAAAACCATATGCGCAGTTTTTATGTCGTTCGTACTTTCTGGTCGCGAGGAGAGATTTTGCAGGATTTTATCAGAAATATACGTTGCAGGAGAATCTGAGATGGTGAACTGTGAAATTCTTGAACTTCTGCTCCATTCTATGAATGGAAAATAACCCTTCAAAAGATCTGAGTGAAAATGTACAATTCAAATTTTAACATATAATTTCATTCATTCCGATGTCAAACAATATCATTATCAATAAATGAAAAGAGTTCGGCGGTCTATGCTCAATTTTCATACTGATGCATGAAGAAGGTTTTGCGGGGTAGACGAAAGGGTCAAAGAGAATTTTGGGAAATGAGTTACAACATGAAAATATATATCATAAAATCAGAAATAAAACAGAAGTATCAAAGGAAAGAAAACACAATGTAAAAAAAAGTTCGAAAAACGTTCAGAATAATTCATCACAGATTAAAGCTGAATCATCATCACTCAGCCTATTGTATCCATTGCTATATAAAGGGTGTCCGAAAGTGATGAGCAAAAAATTCATATAAAATTTATTCGAAAATTGATTATTAACGTAGTTACAGGGTGTTAAAGTTGAATTTTACTC
The DNA here is from genome assembly GCA_038502775.1 of Hippodamia convergens. Taxonomy (NCBI): domain Eukaryota; kingdom Metazoa; phylum Arthropoda; class Insecta; order Coleoptera; family Coccinellidae; genus Hippodamia; species Hippodamia convergens. The sequence goes on along the minus strand of CM076611.1, from coordinate 10,673,360 downwards.
AAAGTTTTTTTTCTCTACGTTTTGCCACGTTGATAATATTCAGACGAAATTTCGTATTTATGGCTTTTACGGGATGAGAAAAACGAATTTGCGAACCATTTCTTCTCATGTTGTAGAGGGCGCCACAAACGAGCCTAAACTTCTGTTTGCGTGGTCCCAACTTTTTTGTGTTACAGTGTATATAAATTTTGACCAAACATTTTCATTCTCTGGACTTTTTCACACAAAAAAACATACTTCTTTTGTTTCGATAAATCTAACCGTTTTTGAGAAAAACGCAAAATAGCATAGCCTGCATGTGATGAATGAGAAATCTTTTTGGTTTATTCTCAACTTTAAACGTGAAATTTTTTGGATAGATGTGCTATAGTTGCCACAGAAATACGTTCTTTCGACATAATAGTAAAAAAGCTGTGAATAAAATTTAACTTCAACACCCTGTAACTTTATTAAGAATCAATTTTCGAAAGACTTTCATAGGAAAAGGTACCATCTTTATTCGGTATAGAAATTACCCCTGAGTTTTTTGCTCATCATTTCCGGACAACCTGTATACACAGTATGAACAGACAAGGCACAATAAACATATACAAATATAGCATATTGTATTAACAAAAACAAAAACGAAATAGTCCAAAAACTAATAAATGAATGAATAAGGTATATTGGTGGAACAATATTTGCAAACAGAAGTATTATTACATAAAAATATGGTTGGTAGTAAATAGGTAAATTTTATTTTTGCGATCTCGGAATCTGAAAATCTCGAGGAGTGAAAGAAGATGTGAGCAGTTCTTTTTAGCATGTGAAACTTATCTTTTGACTACTAGGTGTCACCATTTGTATTCTTTAACTTAAAAGTCTCGAACTGGTTGGTTCAAAAGAAGAAGATTTTCATGAAGTATTTATCTCTGAGAGGATTGGGTTACTGATGAGGCCAAATAAAGTCTCTCGGTGACTGAACCTGATTTCAATTGTCCATCCTCATGATGAAAGTCTACGAATTGAAGTGGTATTCATTCCGATGATTGTCATTTTGAATCCGCCCTTGATTCAAGTTCAAGTTTAATGAAAATGACCGCTTCTCCAAATCATGAGCATTTCGAATTATGACATCCTTTGATTGATGTTATTGCGGAACCTTTATGTGAACTAATTAATCAGTCATTTACTGAAGGTGTATTTCCCATATTTAAAAAAGGAAACAGAGATGATCTGACAAAATGATGAGAGACAAAAACACTGAAACAGCCATTTTAAATCTGATTCGGCTGATTATGGATACTTTGGAGTCCGGTGAAATGTCACTTCCAATGGTCCTCGATTTTTCGAAGGCTTTTGACTCCGTGGATCATCAAATACTACTTGGAAAACTTGAAACCTGTGGCATTAGAGACAATCAATTATAGCTAATAAGGACATATTTACAACATCGGAAACAGAAAACGGTACTTCAAGTTGGAAATGAAACGTCATCTCGGACATTGAAGAAATCAAAATGGGTGTTCCTCAGTGCAGTATCCTGGAACCCTTATTGTTCGTTGTTTATATCAATGATCTACCTGATAATACATGATAAGACAAACTTAAGTCTAATTCATGCATGGTGTGATTCAAATAGAATTATTCTTAACGCGGGAAAAACTGAATCAGTGTTATTTCAGACCGATCAATCAAGGGGTGAATTTTCGCTTGGGGTCATCCTGGGAGATGATGAAGTACACATTTCTTTGACTACAAAATTTCTAGGAGTCCATATAGATGCCAATGTGAAATGGGAGACACATATTAGATCATTAAACAAACGATTACATTCTATTATTTACAGTTTAATAGTAATGAAGCAACACGTCAATTTGGACACATTGAAAATACTATACTACGCCAATTTTCTCTCGCCTATGTCTTATGGTATAATTTTGTGGAGTGGTAGTCGAGTTGCCGGAAGAATTTTTATAGATCAAAATTGGGCACTCAGGACCATATTTTGAAAAAGAATGAGAGAAACATGTCGCGGTTTGTTTAAGTCCAATAATTTCATTACAATACCTGGTTTATATATTTTCAAATGCCTAATGTTTGTACGCAAGCATCGCGAATATTTCGATAGTAAGCTGAACTTTAATAACACACGGCGTATTCATCATTTTGTTTTTGCGAAGTGTATATTGAGCCCTACCCAACAGCAAGCAGAATATATGTGTATTAGGTTATATAATGCGCTGCCAAATATATATTTATAGGGTTATGACTAATGAGAAATTATTCAAATATGAAGTTAGAAAATTTATTGTGAAGTGTGAACCATATATTGATACTGAATTTGTTAATTGCTGTAGAATTAATTAGTTTTAATTTTTTTGACATACTTTAACTTTGTTGACAAATCAACCATTGTGAAAATAAATATATATTTGAATTTCAATTTGAATTTGATTCTTTTCAATAGAATATAGGGAGAAATGCGAAAGGCATCAATTTCCTGAAAACTTAATATGGGTTTTCTCTCCCAGTCTCTGAAACAAGAAACAATTTTTTTTTATAATATAAGAAAGGCCCCTGCGTAAAAATTTGAGCTTAAGATTTCAAAGTGTTTTCATTTTCTTTCTGTTCATTGTTAGGCAACAATTTCTTCTCGCAAAGTTTTGGCCCCTGACAAATTAGTGCTCAAATTTTTACGCAGGGGCCTTTCTTATATTATAAAAAAAAAATTTTCTAATTATTTCTTGTTTCAGAGACTGAGAGAGAAAACCCATATTAAGTTTTCATGAAAATGCAGAGACCTCCCAGAAAATATTTCAATAGATATCTGAAAGGCATCATGTCTTTTAAGCAGCATTTTTTAAAATAGCTTCTGAAAGAAGGCTAAAAGTAATTTGTATGGATGCCTGAAATGGAGTAATCACCTAAGTTCAGAAAATATGTCAGATTTCAGGAAAGAATGGGAGTTTGGAAGAGATCGTGCAACTGTCATAATTTTCTGTCACGAAAAGGAAAAGCTATGAGGCTCTCGTATGAAACTAGCAAATATGGCAGAATATCTACATCTCGAGCTGCGTTATCAATCAGAAACGCCATAAACGATAATTATTATTGCCTTATCTGCTAGAATTTACGCTATTTAACAGCCAAATGCATTTCAGAAGCCGGCGAAAGAGCAACAAGCTTCAACAAGGTCATTATTCAGCCATAATAAGTACCACGTAAGTCGCGGAGATAAACAAATGAGTCAGTCCGTCTTCTCGTTACGGCCTTAGCAGCATCACGAATCAGCCAGCGAACGGGCAGCGAAAGCCACAGATCGCAGATAACCAACTGGAGAAGAGATGGACCGAGAGGATCTCCGAGCCCTGTTTAACAATGTACAGAGGTGTCAAAGTCAGCTTCCCGACTCTGCTTTTAATTACCAATCTGACATCTAGCACCAAACCCCCCAATTAAAATGGTCGGACTATAAATATATTACGGGACGAGCCCAGTGGGCACCTGGCTTGGCGCAGTGGAGACCGCCTGTTTTCTCGAAATGCTCCAGGAATTATATAGCTCTTCACGCTCGCACAGCCATAATTCTATGGCCGATGGTATGCAACTATTCTGAATATTGTGTTACTGTATATTTCCTTCGGGCGTACGCGTTTCCATGTAACAACAGCTATAAAAATGCCTCGGGCGATCCGAGGTGAGAAGTTGTTTCGTGTGATTTTTTCTTGGCTATCTGCGCGGACAAATGAAGAGTGGGAGGAGATCTCGATAACAGCACTGTTCTTCTTCGGTTATTTCTCACACAAGAAAATCTGCACTGGAAACCAAACGAGTGATAGGTAAAATCTGACTAAGAAAGTCATAATCGCTTCAGTGTAGCCATCCACCTCCAAAATTACCTACAACATTGATATTTCAAATTGATATTTTGTTGTTGATGTTGCTTCTAGTCGTGTGATTTTGTCGATGGGAACAAAAATTAAGGGAAGACAGGTAGTGATGGGCTAGAGAAGTTAAAAAAAAATAACCTGGAAGAAACAGCAGAGTCAAAACTGTTTCCATATTGTGAAAGCTAACTACTACGAATCTTCGAAATTTGAAAGCATAATATAATTTTTATTCCTTAATACCTTTGTCTGCTCCAATAACTTAACTATTTTGATAATGAAAACTATATAAGAAATAATGGAGTCGAAACATTTCAATCCTAGATATCTTGGAATCAAACCTATCTGAATTTCATCGCGCTACTGAATAATCGCAATCGCCAAAAAAAAAGGATTCGAAAATGTTTCATGCGCGCACTTGCGACTTCTAAATCGCAACTGCATTCAGTCATAACACTCTACCACAACAGGATCTTATAAAATCCCCCCCCCCCAAAAAAAAAAGAATTCACGCTTACACAAAGTAGTTCGGACTTCGGCAGCAACTGAAATACGATTGAATTTCCGCAAGTTTGACTCATTCTGATTTGGAACAATCGCGCGGATTCAAAAATGCGAAAATGCGATTATTTAGGAGCATGTGCCTGCATTCCCATTCAAATGTATGTGTTTCATAACTGGAAAAAATCCTTCATCAGAAACTAGCTGGTACCTACTTCATGCTGAGGCAACAACACTTCGTAAGGCAGCGCTAGCCTTGTTTCTTTCTGCTGATGCTGAATGTTGTTTTCCTGTTTGATTGAACATAGTTCATGTGGTACAAAAATAATTTCCAACTAAATTTTCCCATGAGGATTATCACTGTTACTAAAAGACCTTTTTCTCTTGGTTACCAGTCCTTTCAAGTATTGTACCTTCGCAGAGAGACAACAAATTTGAATTTTTGAAATCAATTTGAATTTTTGGAATAAATTTTATTCCTTTCCAAATTCATTTCCCATACTCTCCCAAATTCAAGATAATAAGGACTCCAGTTTGAAGTCGTTAAGCCTTTTTAGTTAAATTCATCAATGAATATAGATAACTACACCATTTCCAAGTGTAATTCAGAAATTTTTAAGTGTATTTCAGATTGGTCACTTCAATTTCAGAAAGTGTCTATGGAATTTCAGATTAGTCAATTGAATTTCAGAAAACTTCAAATGTATTTCGCATAACTCCATTGAATTACATTTGATGTTTTCTGAAATACAATTGACTTACTGAAATACAAGTGATGTTTTCTGAAAATCAATTGTTGATTTCTGAATTACAATTGGAAACGGTGTAGTAGCGACAAGAAAATTCGGAAATCTAAATGGAATGCATGCAATTTCTTCATTTAACATCTAACTACTGGTCCTCACATAAGAGTTCCTGGATTTGTCCTTCCCAGGAGAAAATGGTCTGTTCTAAATTGTATTAGAAAATTTCATGGACGTTGTAACAGCATGCTCTCCACATGGAATTCGGTTGAGAGTCCTAATTGTGAGTATGGGGAAGTTGAGGAGACAATAGAACATCTAATACATAATCTGCTCCAGATGAGTTAGGGATATTGACTTAAATTGCAAAAAAAATATAGTTTAAATGAGATTTTGTGATGAAAATTCAAATTAATATGATTTCAAGTTGCAGGAAATGAAATTAATTTTAGCCTGTAGGTCTGCAGCGTATACAGAGTGTTGAAGAAAAATCGGGTAAAATAACGAAATTTTATTCCCAGAGAATTCAAGCATTTTAAGACTATCAATACAATGTATGGCCTAAACGGGCATCGATAACAGCTTGACATCTTCTTTGCATAATACAACATTTCTTGAGGAATTTGGCTCCATAAACTGAGATCATTTGATTCTGGGGTAGGTTGATGATTATCTAATCTTCTTTGGACAATATCCCATGCATGTTCTATGCAATTCAAATCTGGTGAGTGCGGAGTTATTGGTAAATGTGGAATACCAAGCTCCTCGCGCGCATTCTCAACTATAGCTTCACGGTGCAGACTAGCGTTATCGTCTAGAAATTGCAAAGTTCCACCAAAGGCAGCGTGAAAATTTGGCAGAACATTGTCAATGACATGCTCCCTTTAGAGTAAGAAGGTCATATTCCCAGGACAAATGTGTAAATCTGTGCGCCCGTTGAAACATATCCCAGCCCATACCATAACACTTCCCCCTCGGAATGGATGGAATTCTTGGACATAGTGACGATTACGGGGTTTGCTCGGGATTGTCCATACCCTTATTCTTCTTGAACCTGAAAATCCTCCATATCTGGATTCATCAGTGAAAAGGACATTACGCCATTGATCGTTCCAATTGATATGTTGCCTTACCCATTCCAGTCTTTGAGGCTTATGGTCACGTGTTGATGAAACTCCTGTTAATAGACGTCTAGAACCTAGATTCACCTCTCTCAAACGTCGTGTGATGGTTTCGATGGAAACTTGGACCTCATCAACATTTTGAAGAGTATTCCGTAGATGCAGGAATTTTTCTCGCCGAAGTGGTGATGAAACGATCCTGAGCAGGTGTTGTTTTTCGTCGCCAACCAAGCCTTGGTCTTTTCAACACGGAACCTATCTCACTGAACCTATTTCAAAGTCGAGATATCACACTTTGGCTGACTTGGAGCCTTTCCGCTACAACAACCTGAGTTAGGCCACCTGTAGCATTCCGACAGCCCTATTAGCTTCAGCGTTTGTTAATTTACGTCTTGGCATTTTCAGAAAACTCGTTTCAAATCAAATCCGTTGATGAACTGACTCTATTTCAAAATAAGAACATTCATGAAACATATGCAAAGAACCAAACTTCAGAAAAAAGGCGACCAGATTGACGAAATGTCTCATACTGATTTTTATTGGATCGATTCAAGTTGTTATTGAGTTTTAAATGATTTTACAGCGATTTTACTTATTTTTCAAAACGATTGAATACGATATCCCTAACACTTGTGGAGCAGTATAGTTGTCCCATTTATAAATTGCAAGGTGGTTACAAGTTATGAATGCATTTCTGAAATGGATGGTTGCTTTATAAACAATTCAATTTATTTTAAATATTTGGTTTCATCTGTTCTTGCCTCTTTTTATTTCAGATTGAGAATTTCGGGTAGATTGGAGAAGACTCTGTTATTTTCGGTCTATAGAAGAATTACATGAAGATTTTTTTGAAAATCACGTGGAGGTCCTCCAAGATCCTTTGTTATAAAATATTTTCAGTTAATTTTTTTTAAACATGGGGAGGCAGGGTTTTTTTGCTGAGGTTTTCCCTGAGCTTCGTATCATATGTGAATTGTACCTTTAGTTCCCCCTTGCACTCACCTCAGCTAGGCACTTCTTATTTCAATATATATTGTATTTTTTTTGCTTTACAAATTAAGAAAGAGCTCTAAAATATTGAAGTATCAAAATTTCATAAATAATGTTCATAATTTTAATAATTGTACTAATAATATTCGTAGAAATAAATAAGACAATCTTTTAATATGACATAAATTATTAGGTTCCACCCAAGAGTAGTTAGAACTTACAACTAGTCTCCAAAGGCAATGAATACCTTACTGGTAATTGGTGCTTACATCCTTCAAAACAGTGTCAAAATGCGTTGCAAAAGGGGATGTTGACGTTGAATATCTCAGAGCTAAGTTAATTTTTTCAAGACAATCCTACCATTTTCGCACCTGGTTCCGAGGACTTGCTGACCTGCAAATTGCGGTCATTATTGCAGATTGAGAAAATTAACAGTCTATCGCAGTGAGTAATTTTCCCATAAAATCGCCCAACCAATTCAAGACTGCAGTGCGAAAGCTGGCTATCTGAACCGTTCGATAGTTCCAGAATTATAAATAAACATTTCCATTCGAGCCTTTGTGGCGTTATTCACTGTAATATATTACCGGCAATAACAGCCGTTATCTCGAGATCTGATCCAATAAAAAAGCGGGATCTGTCTTGGAAATTATAAATTATATAAAATTCCTAATAACGCTTTCGTGTACGGAAAACGTATTCGTGCGCCCTAGGGCTGTAACGTTAAACGGGGCTGCGTTTTGGGGCACGCGAATTACCGATCGGGTGAGCGCAAACAAATGCTTGTTCACGCGAAACAACTGCCACTTAGAACAACTGACGAACTTCGCTGCTCACAAAATCAAATTCACCACGAATCTTGGACTTGTTCAAACAATTTTTACAGAATTTCAGACATCTCAAGACTTTCTATACTTCATACTTCATTGCAGAATTTTAAAGAATGGAAATTCGTCTAATTATACGAGCAAATATACAGGGTGAGTCAATAGTGCTCGATAGGTCGATAACAGTGCTAGGATAATGATTCCATTTTTGAGAGAATCGACAGTAGGTACCCAGCACAAAAGCTCGAATAATTTTCGAATACGAAGACTAGTTCGTCAGTCGTTGAATACGATACCATTTTCTGAAAATGTCCAACTTTAATCATGGCCTTATTTATGTTAGAGAAGAGAGAGATACTAAATCGCTAGAACTTGGGCAAATGATCAGAACTACCAAAGACAAAGTCGACCCACTTTCACAGGCCGGTATTTACAGGATACCTTGTGACTGCGGCAAAGTCTATATCTTAATATATAAAACTAAGTCGGCTATATTGTTGGTTACACCATTTATAACTCAAGATTGGATGAACTGTTTGTTATGAAAGATTTTTTGTTGGATTCTTCTACGGTGGGTTTAACATGAAATACATTGAAAATTGATGAAATGGAAAAAAATTAGGAAATTATTTTCCTTCTTGCGAATAACGCCAGTAGATGTCTCTACGTATAACAGCGGTAGAGCTCTTTCTTCTGATATATATACCTTATTGAGATTATCTCTGGCAGTTTTCTAAAAATATAGATATTTTCTTCTAAATCTCAGGCACTTGTGGAATGCCACACGAAAACGATGCGATTTTTTCATTTCAAAGCGAACGTGGATAATGAAACACCTGATATTCATATTATTTATTTGCGGATTCAAATGACCCCCATTTACTTCTAGATAGAGTCGATATCTTTTTTCAAAGTTTTAGAGGGTTTTTCTCAACATTTATGGAATATATTGAGGTTGTCAATTTCTTCTTCTATTCTGAATTTAATGTGTTCCATATTTTGCGAACGGGCCATATCCATTTCATATTTCAAATATCCCCATAAAAAATGTCCAATGATGTTAAGTAGGGACTATCAGGAGGCCATAGAATGGAACTTCGATATAAATAAATCACAGCATTCTCGAGTGGCGTCCTACAGCTGCCTTAGATTCAGACAAAATACCTATAATTTTCAGAAACTGCCTAAACAAACCTCAATAAAGTATATATATTGAAAATCAGTAGAAAGAGCTCTACCGATCAGGAAAATAAAATACAGGGTGTGGCATTTGAAAAACAACAATTCACATAGAATTTTTAGGTAAATGATGCCTTAATGCAATTCTTAATACTGAATTCTGAATGCCCTTAAAAAAATACTGCAAACTTGCCCTTTAAAACTTTCGTGTACGTCCAATATTAACTGAGATAGCTATTGAGTAAAATATAAACAATCACCCTGTATATTTTGTACTTTTGTATTTTTTTTTTGTATTTCACCTGATATATTTCCTCGAAAAAAACTTTATTAATCTCTAAGACGAAACAAAGTTTGCTGGGTCAGCTAGCTTATCTAATTGCCAATTGCCACAGTTAGACCCACCACTAGATCCCTTACGCTCTTTAGTTTCTGGGATAGTGAATGATTCTAAACTCATCTTGGCCAACATTCAAAAATTTAACAGCTGTTTCCAGACGACAACAATGTACCATAATACTTTAATATAATATTAAAGTTGCTTTTTTTGAGGCAGTACGAAGTCTGCCGGGTCAGCTAGTCATTACAATAAAACGAAGTATCAATACGAGAATTAGGGAGCACAAACGATGCTGTCGACTAAATCAGACAGAAAAATCCGCACCAGCGGAACATGCTCTGACAGATGGACACATCTTAGAAAAAACAAAGATCAAGCTGATACGAAACGGGAGCGATGGCCCATCAACATCGCGCACGTAAACTCACCACCTTTTCCCGCCGTTAACCGGGGTGTAGATATCACTTCCGGTTCGAACACGTCAGTGTCAAAAATTCAGCGTTCGAGGTACAATCTTAGACCAAGAATCTTCTGACGATGCCTACCGCAGTTGTAGGCGGAACGTTAGCTGAAATTCCTAATGGACCACGGCCAATAAGCTCGGAAGACTCTTAGAATTGACAAATGTTAGTCCTTTTCTGCGGTCCCTTCAACGGGCACCTTTTCGTTTTCAGATGCAACCTTGTGTAAAACAAAATCAAACGTTCAATTTCCGTACCCCTGAATGAGATATTATCTGTCATCATCAACCATGATGACATGTAGCAATGGATAATGAACTTGGCGTTTGAAGCTTTATAATTTCTAATTTCTTTTCCTTCACACGCTCCTGCTGTTATTTTTTATGGTCGAATTAAGAGCCTTCCTGATATCGTTATTCGGGAACATCTTTCCCAGTAAATTCTAGGTAAACGCATATAAAACCCATTTAAATTCATGAACACACCTTCGAGTCGTGTGTTTAAAGTTCAATATCATCAACCATAAAATTTATATTGGAACATTTTTATGTTGGATGCTATTGTTATGCACGACGCGGTGAAAATATCAATACTCTTCTCATATACGAATATTTTCAATACATTCTATATTCAAATGGAGATTATATTGATTTAGTACCCGAAAATTGTTTCGAACCTCATCAAAAATTCACATTTGAGATTCTCACACTATTTCAGTGCCATTAATCAGCATTACTTGAATTTTCTGTTTTAGATATTGACTACGAATATTAGTTTTCGCCGAGGATTCTCAGCATATCATTGTCTATGAGGAAAGTACTCAGAAAATTATAGGTCTGTTACTTTGACTTCGATACCTGCTTTTTTCCAATATGCTTCTAATTTAAAATTGAGGTTCGATTACTATTATTAGAGTAGTGAGAGAAATAATAGAGTTCATTCGGGTTACTTTAGTACTTTATAATATATGGTTACCTACTTCGAAAGGTCATTGGGGGCGTATTTTTATCACATCATGATTAATCGGAGTCATTCATTCCTTTTCAAATTTCGTTGAAGTGTCATAAAAAAAAATTATATCAAGAATGTTAATTCTTCCTGATTAGTTTACTCACCTTAAACTCAATTGATATGTTTGATCAATAAGGGCTGTTTGAAAAAAAAAACGGGAACAAAATCATTTAAACATAAACAAATTAGTCACACATGTTTCAGTGTCTTTTTGTGTATTTGATTCAAGTGACAATAATGAAATATATATGATAAATTACCCTAATAAATTGCAATAATATGCATCAAACTTTAGAAATTCTAAAATTTTTCTTCGTGAATAGTGCAAATAATTTCGATACAAAATTCTCATAATTGAATTGCCTAATTACCTAATTTTCAATAAAGCTGTTCCAAGTTTATCTAGATCTATCGGGACTCATTATGAATTCCAAGAGCTGAAAATGGAAGATTAAGAGCGGGTTTTACAAAGCCTTAATCGTACGATTAAAAAACCTTACGTGAATTCGAACCAATGGAATAACTCGTTTTGAAATTTCAACGAATCACGGTGGCTCCAATTAATTTAACGGTGCAATCAAAGTTTTGTGAAACCGACCCTAAGACAGCAAAACTGTTTTATAGGTTTTGTGAGCAGTGTATGTAGATAGTAGTACTTTGCAGTAAAAAAATCGAGAAAATGTGGGCATTGGGAGTTGAAACAAGGGCGAGGAGCCAAAATTAAAGACAGAGAATGGTTTAAAAAAATTTCAAGGGACCTCTGAGAGAAAATATATCAAATAAATTAAATTTCAGATGAGGTGTAGTTGAGATATTGAGTGTATAATAAATAATTAGAAACATCTAAATTTTCATGTGAGAGACCCAGAGTAGTTTCGGAAACAACTCGTTATCCAAATTAATGAAGAATAAGAAAAATTTTTTGTGTTTGTGGATTGATTTTAATATGGATATATCATGAAATTTTATTTCAAGCCCATTGAGCAATGGACTCATAGAATTCGTTGTACCAAAGTCGCCAAAGTGTTTAGTTATACTTCTTTAGAAGTAGAATTAGTTAATAGTATATTCTAAAAGAATTTGCAGAATGGGCTCCTATTCCAACACGAATGCGAATTTCGAAAACATGAGTGTTGGAATTGCCTTCTGTCACAAGTATTAGACGATATTTTCTCTATTTCAGTCAAGATTTGTGGAGTACTCTCGAAATTCAAATAAAAATTCATCCTAGTGACTTTTGTATTGTTTCTTGGCAGTTGGTGTAACTTACAAAATTTGACAGATTACGGAATTTGAATTGATTTGATTTGAAAATTGATAGGAGCGGAGGTTAGTACTGACAACCACACAACAAAAAATATAACTGAAAACAATGCTGTACTGAGTTCATTACAGCACTACTTTCGGTACTATAATGAACTTATTACGATACTGAAATAGAGAAATTGAAGTAAACTATTTCCAAGAGAATTTAAATTCTGAGATTTGATTTTTTGGAGAATTTTCAATTATTTAAATTGTGAGATAGAATGTGATGAGACGTACCAAAAGTTTTAATTTTGTTTAAGTTTGCTGCCCAAGTAATTCATCAAAAAAGTAGTTGGACACAATAACCAGGATCACATTTTGAAGGATCCATTTAATAGTAGAAGAATTATTATGTGACAATTGAATTGTGATTTTAAATGATAATGTTCTTATACTTGGCCTAAGTTTGACAAAAAAGTTGATTGTCAAAATGCACCATTTTTTAATTTTAGTGTATTGGATTAAACAGATGTTATGAATATTGACTTCTTGGAAGAATCACCCTATGGCTTACCTCAATATGTTTCCGCATAAATCAAAGATCTCTCAGGTGGTTAAAGATCAGTTATTGTTAATTACTGTTTATGACTACGATAAGATTGAACCATTCGAACATTTGAAGAATTAGAATCAACCAATCATGAATAAATTAGGTTGAACGAACTAGGAACATAGAAATGATATATTGCTTTCCAAGCCGAGAGTTCTCGGAAGCTCCCAAGCTCGCACCGAGAGAAAAAAAAATGGTAAATCGTTAAACGCCAACGTGAAATTAATACGCACCGGCCCGTTTGTAGCCAGCCTCCTAATCCGATAAATCAAAATCCAATCCGCTATCTACGCCACCCCAATCCTGATATATCTTCGGGGTGTTTCCCAGATCCACCCCCGTCGATGTTCAGTTCGCACTACGGGCATCTTCCGATGTTCAATTCATTCCACCACATAAAATAAAAATTTCCTGACGGTCACTTTTTCGGTCCGATGCCTACAAATGGGTCACTTTATTCAACATCCATCCGATCCTTTTGTTTTACACCCAACGCCCAGAAAGGATTCGAGGGGAAAAAGGTTCGATACTTCGAGACTACGGAAGAGTTATTAGATTTCCGGAGATGTAGATCACAAGACTAAGACTGTTCTCAGAAGTAGCTCGACTTCTTGTTTTATAATTGTGAAAAATTGATTTGGAAGGATGTTTTTTCTTCTTCTTCTTTCCGGAAAGAAAACTTATAGATCCCAGTTTCACATCGAGTTTTCAAACTTTATTTTTGATCCCCTGCATATTATATCAGACCTGTGTTTGGGGTAGCTTTCTACAAATTCTTATAAATGTGATACAACCGTTGTTTGCGTCGGAAATTATCTTCAACTTTATTTTCGAAAGAACCTAAAGGATTCGAATAGTAATGATTATTCAATATATAGGGTGTTGTATCTGAAGAATGAAAGTTGTCTCATTTTCGGTATAACCGTATCTATATTGCATAGAAATTAAAATATTTCAGCTTGAAAGAGCTCATGTCAAAAGGAATCTTATACCAATGTTCAGAATCGAATTGCATCAATTTTTTAAGAAACGTCTAATGATAAACTCTTGGTGAAATTGGAAAAACACAAACCAAGAAAACAAACAAAAATTAAGAATGATTCAAATAAATATTTACCAGAAAAGCCGTAGATAAATAATAGAATATTCAAAAAGTCTCATTTGCAGAATCGGCTTTTATTCCAACACGAAAACGAAATTCGGGAACGAGCGACGAAGGAGCGAGTTTTCGAACGCATTAGTTTTAGAATTGCCTTCTGCAACGAGTATTAGACGATATTTTCTCTGTTTCAGTCAAGTTTTGTGAAATACTCGCGGAATTCAATGGAAAATTCAGACCATATATTCAAGTGACTTTTGTATTGTATTTTGTCAGTTGGTGTGACTGTTACGAAAATTGACCTCATTTGAATTTACGTGTGTTAAGAACTAATAGGATGGAAAGTCAGAGCTGACAACCCCAAAACGAAGACTAAAATTGAAAACAATGCTGTAATGAGTTCATTTCTACACTACTTTTAGTACCGTGATGAATGACACTGAAATAGAGAAATAAACTTTTTTCTCTGTTTGAACATAAATGGCCTTTCCCTTCGAAATTCATCAATTCATGTTCAAAACCTGCTGCTTTTTGGCCAGGAGCGTTTTTCAGCTGAGTTCGTTCATAATTCTCGGAAACTCCAGATGTTTGATGAATGCTTTAATAGGTCTCTGAAAGGATATCAAGGGTTGTTGAACAATTTTCAGACCTTGAATAATTTATGGAATTTCCTGAATTGAATAGACCAGGGCCGATAATTTTTGAAAAATTAATAATAGCAGAATGAAACTCATGGAAAAATAGAGGAAGGGGATGAGGTAAAAAACAGTTTATCTCGATTTCCGGCAGAACTACTAGTGAAGACAAGTGGTAAGGAGTAAAAAATCCACAAGTTTCGTGTTACACTGTTTTCACATAACCTCAAAATTTATGTGAAAAACAACATAGTTTTTGATTTTATTTTTTACTAAATACCTACATGTGTTTTTCATGAAAGTTGGTGAAAAGTTGTCTTTTTTTGTCCCAAACAGAGTGTATTTTTTTATTTTGTTCATTGAAATCTCTACTTTCTGATAGTGTAAAATAATATATATTTCCTACTATGGTGAATGCTCTCAGAAAATGTCAAGAACTTTGCTGTAGCTGTGAAACTGGATGTAACAGTTTAAAATGTGGCTGTCGAGAACTTAGTTCAAAATCCACAGTGAGATTTTCAATGGCATAATTGTAATTTGGATAAAATGAATCAACTTTTCTAATGAAAAAAAAATTCATATTTTTAAGAAAAATACATATTTCATATTCAGAACATACAATGTTTATTTTTTCATTTTTTTTTATTTTAACCATCGGAAAGTAGAGATTTCAACGAACAAAAATCACACCAAATTTTAAAAAAATCCAGATATTTTGACGTGAAAATTTTCCATTGGAAATGAAAATGGGGTGAAAATAAATATTTTGAATCAAAAAATTACACTATGTTTGGGACATGAAAAGGTTAGTTTTCTCACAATTTTGTAGAAAAAAATTAAAATTAAAAAGGAAGAACTTGAAGTTACTAAAGAAATTCTGGGGTTTTGTGAAAAAATTTTAATACAAAACTAGTACATTTTTTCATTACCTTAAACTTTACCATCAATTTCATTTGCCGTTTTGTACCCTTAAAAGCTCACCTCCTTCCACTTCCTGACCTCAGATGTCCTGCAATTTATTTATACTTTCATTTTTGTTATATTTTCTTCCTTTTCCAGTAGTCTTCTTTCTACTTTTATTTTTTTTTTACTTTTTACCATTTTGCTCTAAAAGTTTTCGTGACGGCTTCGAAGCAATCATATTGACACTTTGACCTTGTGAGCTTTGCCACTGATATCCGAAACACGAATCATGGACAATTAAAATGATAAATGCAGTGGGATCGGCGGAGGCAAATTTCAATTACAACTCCAATCACCAACAATTATCAGCAAACAGAAGATGAGCGTAATAATTTCAAAACATCAAATTCAGACGGACTGAATCGAGCGCTCGGTTTATCTGAATCCCGAATACAATTTTAATTAACCGAGGGTTAGTACCTGCGGGACACATTCTTGCATAAAAACACGATAAAGGCCTCCATTATTATATACCAGAATGGGATTTTTGATTAATTCATTCAAAAACACACATGGTCTGTACAAAAGATAACAGTTTGCATTCAGTTCCAGTCGACTGGGCATCGTTTCATATGATGGACAAAAATATCGCTTCCATTTTTGAGCGAATTTATTAATTTATCTTCGACAAAAAACATCAATAGGGACAATGCCTTTCTGATTGGCTACATCGCAATGCAATTTGTAGATTTGGCATTGTCCGGAAAACAAAGAAACGTTATCGCTAACATAACACGCATCTCGCTGCCAGACTCATGTTCTGTGGGAGTTGATCTGATTTTTACCTACGAACTACATCAGGTAGAACATGTAGTGCAGATGCAATAGAAAAGGAGAAAATTTCAAATACATTCAAATGGAGTTGAAGGATTTTTCGAAAACGTGATTTTTTACGCATAGAAGATTTAGCGGCAGGAGTTGTCAGTGCAGTCCCTATGGGGGTAGAAAAGTTAGGCGGTTGCCCCTGAGATTGAGATTTAGCAGAAGAATTTTCAGCCTGCTCCATCGAAAGTTCGAATTTTCTTGTGAAAAGTTTCGAGCACTTTCTCCCGGCTGAATTTTGACGATAAAAATAAAGTGAATGTTGATACTAAAAGAGTCTTCTGGGCTTATTGGCCTAGGTCGAATAGGAATCATTTCACCTAACGTTTCGTCCACAACTGCGGTAGGCATCTTCAGAGCATTCTTGGTCTAAGATTGTACCTCGAACGCAAAATTTCTGACACTGACGTGTTCGAACCCAAAAGGGTTAATGGCGGGAAAAGGTGGTGAGTTTACGTGCGCGATGTTGATTGGCCCATCGCTCCCGCTTCGTATCGGCTTGATCTATGTTTTTTCTAAGGTTGGTAACCAGGCGCTATGTAAAAAAAGAGTCTCTTCTTTTCTGTTCATGTTGTCTTCGTGTTTATAAATTTTAATGGCTTTCATGTTCAGCCTGGGATAATAACTTTTGATATTGGAAATAATCTCTGCTTTTGAGGAATCTATAACTAAAACAACATGAACAGAAAAGAATAGACCCCTTTTTACATACATGAAATTTCATAGCACGTATCTTATACCTAATCTAATGAGACTGGGAATGACTCACAGGTCCTAGTGTCGAACTTATTTCAGAATTTAAAATTTTAATGGCGTCATGCAAAATATTTCGAATTCTGTAATGAAATTATTCTGTAACGAAATCATTTAATTATAATTAAATTATACTTGTCGTGAAAATGGAAAATTCAGGAGCCGCTCTCCGAAACCGAAGTAATTTTAAATTCGATACACTCAACAGAATATCTCAATAAGGAGCTTTTACAACTTCCTGCATCATGAGCTTTTCTGCATCATAAAAAAACAGTGTTATAAGGTCATACTGGCAGCTCGATGCGGTTGACTCACGCTAGCGAAATTAATATGTATGCTCCAAGAACAGTTAATGGCAAAAAATGCCTTCTAAATATTTTAATACTTTACCGCATGCATTAATTTATCAATAGTTCAACCCTAACGGAACAGTTCACAATCTGCAGTCAGGGCTCTATAATTATACCACAATATTTCACCTGATGAGGAATTTCGAGAAAAAGAACAAAACAAGGGTTTTCGAGTTCAACGGCACCCTCTTTAAAAAATGCTTCTGGAAAGTATGTATTGATTTCTTGAAGTCTAGGAATGAAAACCTCAACTAACAGCAGTCGATTCAGTAATTGAAGCGTCGTTTTTCGAAGAATGATTCCATGTTATCCCGAATATTCTCTCGATAAAGTTATTAATCAATCTGAAAAAAGCATTGAAAATTATGTCTTTCATAACGTTTCATTGAAATTCTTCTTGCTTGATTTTTCATAATAGTCTCTCTTCTTTTCCGATTATGTTGTAATAGTACCATCATCAATTAAAGTATTTCCAAATGAAGTTAGAAACAGCACACTATATTGTTAATGACAATTCTCGTAATATGTCTTAGTTTTCGGCCCTGAAAAATATTCTGTTTTCTTGTGTTATAACATGTTTGGTTTATCTATGGGAGATGATTGCCTTTCATTGGGGTCCCGTAGCGGTCTTCAAACATCTGAAGTGCCGAAAAATCATCACCTGGAAGGTCGTATCTGGTTTGAAAAAACCCTCACGACTAGAGAGCAAGAATTTGTGGATTTTGAATTTGAATATCGAAGGAATTTCGAAAGGAAAGTGTGATTACGTCTCCAAATTAGCTGATGAACATGGTATCAAAGAGATTCTTCTGCAAGAAACCCACACGGCAACAGAAAAAAAAATCCTTGTGAAAGAGGACAGTTGAAAGTTATGTATTAATTGATTTTTTACAAGTTTAGCTTGTTATGTTGAAAAATTGTCAGTTTCGTAACTTTCAACAGATTCGGAAAGGGTAAATTGATGGAGTTTTTTTGTCATTTCTTTCAAATTTTGTGACATTTCTGTCATAAATATTCATAAACCTCCGAACATTATTTGGCCAAGAAATTTTAATGTTGATGTTTTTTCAAAGTAGCAAATGCATTTCCAAAATGCATTCGATTTATTCTGAATAATCGGTTTCTTTTTTGCTTTTGTTTTTTTTCATTTCAGATTAAGAATTACGAGTCGTTTTGGGAAGAATCTGTGTATCCGAGCCCATCGACGGATAACATGAAGATGATCACAGTGATGTCTTTCAAGATTTTCCTGATATTTGATATTTTATGTTATTTTGTTTACGGGGAGGCAGGTTTTTTCGGCTGAGGTTTTTTCCCCTGGCTGTATAGTATCGTATGATACTAGTGTTGATAGTATCGTATGATTCTATAGTATCATACAAAGAATGTTATGATACCCCGTTCTTTTTTTACCTCAGCTTAGGTACTTTTTGTTTCAACATTTATTGTATTATTTTAGCTCTCTTTTTCATAAGATATATATATATATATATATATATATATATATATATATATATATATATATATATATTGTTATTTTCAATTTCTGACTTGATATCTTCAGAGGACGAGACCTACAGGATTGAACAGATAGATCCTCTTTTTACGATCTGTCAGGGGATATGTCCAAGCGGCAGCTTCCCATTGAAAAACAAGCCAGCTTACAAATCCATGGTAATAAATTCCTTCTGTATCCTTTTCTGAAAAGAAATCCAGTCTGAAATCAATAAAACCATAATCGAAACAATAAAATTTAGAATTACAAATTTCTCAAACGCATAAAATTTGTTTAAGGAGTCGTAGCGAAATTTTAAATTCCACTCCTTATCGAAAATTCATATCTGATATGCTCGCGGACAGCGTCCGACCGTCTCAAGCTGCGACGTACGTTGCACAAATCGAAAGTATAAGAAAATGAAATATACCGGTTGATTACGTCCAAGTCGGCGCTGGAATGGCTGAAAGCTGCAATAAATTCTGCCGGAGGAAGAATAAACTGTCCGGGCAATTCAGATCAGATAAATGGACCCCACCCCCGCACGAAATATAGGAAATATTACTTTGGCATGGCCAGATTCTATATTTGCCAACGTCCGTTGAAGGATATTCTGCATCGGATTCAATGCGGAAAAAATAATTGAAGGACGTTTTTTCCTACGTTAGAATACAGGGTGAAAAACATTAAATAGTTATATGAAGTACTTCAGATTGTATTGACCTTCCCTGCCTTATCATCTATTTATATTAGACCCGTCGTGAGTTCACGTCGAAAAAAATACAAAAGATTTTTGTTTCTTTTTTTCAATTATAGTGGAGAGAGATATCGAGGGGACTAAAACCAGAAAACATTTCGTGAACATATTCCCTTGAACAAACTTATTAACTCTACCATTTATCACGTTATGAATAACAGAAGGTCGTTAAAAAACAAAACGTTCAATGAATAAAAAAAATAAAAATAGTCAACAAAAACCATCTCCCCCACAATGTCAAGGTGAGATGGCGCAATTGGAATAAAATATTTCGTCCAAAATATTACTTTGTTTTATATAAAATTATGCCAGAGCTGCGACAAAAGTTCGAAAATTTTGAACAAGAGTCATGAAACAATATAAATATTTCACCCAATCATCTGATTTGTTGCTATCTTGGTATCCGAGTAGATTGCCCTACAATCAGCTCGTCGTCAATTTCATCTGAAGAGTCATCAATTTTCGATGCTTCCAGACCTTTGTTTGAGGATGCCTCTGTTTTGGAAAGTTTTCTATTTTTCTTTTTACTCATTTTTGATTGCATGCATAAGTGAACCATCCCTCCTCGAGGTGGAGAAGAGATGGCTCACCTCAAAACGAGATCTTAATCGGAAATATTCGATATTTTGAGGTTATACTATGAAATTATAATAAATTTACTTATTCGGGAAGGTGAGATCACTCAAATAATCTCTACAGTTGAATTTCACCAGCAATTCAAATAAATTGAGTTTATATTTTTGGCTTGACCAGATAACAAATTAAACAATATTCGAATTGTATCTCAAGAAGTGAACATACAAGATACTGTAATTTGCTCAATATGAAGAAAAGTACGTCAGGGCGTCTTCACTCATCTGGAATAATATCAGATACGAAAATATACGATTGCGCCGTCTTATCTTCTGCACCTATCCTCGAATTATCCTAATCATTATTTTTCTCATTACTCATTATTATCAATTGTGAGATTGATAGAATTTGTTTGAAAGATTCATATAGAAATAAATTCATGCTACTTTTTTTCGAAGGTGAATCTGATATTCGGAAACACTTAAGTGTCATGATTTCAGGGGTGGCATAGCTCATAATGAAAGTTTAATGTCGATATATATTCTTCTCTAGGCTGATATTTGCCATAACGGAAGAGACCAAATTTTATTCAAAAACAACTTTGCATAACTTGCAACAGCTTTTTATTATATTTAAACTGTTGAGAAAACAAGATGAATATTTAAAAACATGTCTTTGGAAAACCGTTTGAAATATATAATGGTGCAGCTTTCTAAATTTCTGTTCAACCTTCAATACTTACGTACAATCAATAAAATAAATTTATTTTTCACATAGATTAACTTCGTACAGGCTCATATCGAATGAAGTAATTCGATTATGTCAAATAAATTGATTGCATTGCATTTAATTCCTTTACGTAAGTCACTCCCATTTCCGTAATAACTGACATATAACCTATCAGACTAAATAAACATCATTTCTGATACGCCCTCTCAATTTTTTCGATTGCATATTACTTCTTTTGTGAGCCGATGATTAATGTATGAACATTTTTCTTCCATGGACGTGTAACAATGTAAGTCGACTTAGAAAGGTGCCTGGGGACATATTCCTGTCGTCAATAAATTTAATTATACCGACAAACGAATGGATTCCAAGTTCTCGAGATTTCACAGTATTTTATTATATCTCCAGATCGATCGATCCAATAAATTCACAAAATTAACTCTTTCCGCCACATTTTAACCGAGCGCAATTAAAACGTACAAGATAGATGTCCGCGACGTATCAAACGAATGTTTAAATCGGAAAGACAAATAGCTGCCTTCCTTACGTATCAGATGCATAATGATTTAATCATCATTTAATTATATTTCACAGTATCATATGTTTGATAAGCAGGAGAAATGCGTCGAGTTTTATTTAAATGTTATTAAACCTGCCTGTGGAATGAAATATGTATCATTAGCACTTCTTTGCGATTCAACATTAAACGTTGGGGATTAAGTACGCCGGGTTATCTCAGATTGGAGCTGAGATTCTCCTTGAATATTTATGTGCAATTCACGACAGTCTTGATGGCTTCGACGTTTACTGACGGTGACATAATTAAGTCAACTCAACTCTGGGAATCGCCAGTTTCTGAATAGATTAGTAGCTGACGAACTACTGCGAGTAGAACAAGTTTTCCAATTTTCCCGAAAATGTCTAGGTGAACACCACGAAAAAATTATTCAGGGCACTGATGTTCGCCTTAGCTACCTAACATCGATAGTGGTCATTAAGTTCAGAATGATAATCCCACCTCAGAATCATTATTATCTCATACTAATGTTCCCTATTACTCATATTTACGTACTCCATCATTTGAATATCGGGAAAATTTATGATTTTTCACAGATAATTATTTCACATGGAGCAAACATAGCAACCAGAAGAAGAGAAGCATGGCATATGAAAAGTGATTTGGGAGAAGTATGAAATATGATTGACCGGAAGTTATGGAAAATTGAAGCACATAAGGTCCTTGAAGACAAGGAAACAAGTGTCTGAGAAATATTGTGATAGAATTTTTAAAATCATTAGAAAATATACTAATGTTTGTATATGAACATATTCCGTTGTTTCAAAATACGAATTCCATACAAAAAATGTTTGACATTAAAATAAATCAGGACGACTTGACTAAGCAAAACATCAATCACTACACAACCATTTTCAAAGAAATTTTCCCAATGAGTATCTTGAGAAAAAATCATTCTTGCTCTCAAATTTTGAACTTGATTGCTTTTCCCTTCGAAATTTCTCTGATTAAATTAAAATATTTGGTCCTTCTCGATGCGTAAGAGATGTTTAACCCAGATTGAACATGAGAGGAAACTAATCATCTTTCATCTTCCATAGATGAAAACACTGATCAAAAATAAAGAAAACTAGTTCAGAGTTCAAGATGTTGATCAGGTGTATATTATTGGTACAACCTTTTCTTGTCATAACTCGATTTCAAATTATATAAGCTGGGATATTCGAGAAAAGTTTTATATTATTGTATTTGAACCCACTTACCTACTGTTATTATAGTAACAATTTTGAATTGTTTCAATTCCAAGTCATCAAGAAAAAGGTACAGTATGTAAATTTGTCAGATACACGATACTATTACTTATCTAAAAATTTGTTAGTTTCAAAAATTTCATTATTGTGTACCTAAATCATTTGAATAGATTCGCAAAATGAACTTTTTCTAATTTCATCAGAATCTGCACTGACTAATCCAGCATTTACTTTCTTAATTTTTGACTTTGATTCTTTCTTAATTGAAGTTAAAGAAGTTTTTGACATTTTCATGCTATCTATGAAAGAGCGAAATGTTTCTACATGTTCCAAAAAAATATCTGTTAGGTGGAATATTTTTTCTGTATTTCACTTATATCAGCGTTATTGTATGTACAACATGAAATGTTTTCAAGTGGATCAAAAATTGAATTTTGATATCACACAATCAAGACTTCTACAGAAATATGATGAAAGTTGTTCTTAGAATATTATCCAAGTTCAATGCTCACTGAGATATCACTCACTTTTCTTGATGAAACGGAACTTCAGATATCTATATAAAAAATCGTGAAGTTGTGACACTGATTTCTTTTGGCCTCAGGAATCTTATTGAGCGCAGCGAGCGAAGATTTTTTTTAGCCGACAGAATGTATTTGGTTTGTGACCTATCTCCTCCTAGACTACTGAACTGATCACCATATAATTTTTCATGCTTACAGAATTCCATTAGAGGATGGTTTAGATTCAATAAAAACGAAAATCGGACAAACCATCGAGAAATAATCACATATAATACCATTAGAGATGAAATTTTGCCGGCAAAGTTTCTCGGTTGTCATATGAAAGTTTGTTGCTAGGCAATTTCGCGAATGACATTTGCATCAAAATCACGAACCGTCAGGCGGAATATTTCCAAATCTATTTCTGAGGCTCATTTTCAGAATTTTCCAATCTATGTTATGACACGTTTTGCACTATTTGACACAAAAAAGTGTTCAACATAGATTAACTAAACGTGTTTGTTTTCTCTCTGGTATTCATTTCACAAGCTCTCTATGAATTTGAGAAATGTCATTTCTTTTTGGAACGTAATGTCATATCAGAGACAACAAATTGTTGTCTCTGGTCATATGTTATTATCATCACGGTACAGAGTAGAATCTACTACCTAATTGATGGCATGTCGCAGATCGAAACGCCGCTACGCTCAACATTTGCAACAACAGGATGTATTGCATACCTATACTCTGTTCAAATTTAAGAGAGAGCAATAACAACAAGTTTGGCGCAGCGGTAGGAGGGCCTTCGGATAGTTACTTTCCGTCCAGAGTCGAATCGAGGAGATTTCACATAATCGTTCAGTTTTAACTGAATGGAAAGGACCCAAATCTGGTGTTTCCCGCAATTACTTTGTCGAAATCTTGCAAGATTTCCACCCAAATCTCTAAAACTCTGGTGAAGGGAGCGTTGTTATGACCGTTTGACCAATACGAGCTTTATTGTGCGCAAACCAGACGATTCTGTTTGTTGTTATTGCTTTCGCTTAAATTTGAACAGAGTATAGTAATCTTATGTTAAAATACAGGGTGTTTTCCATGGAGAACCATTTCATACGCGCCTATTATCGCAATGGTGATTCGATAGTAAAGGCTAAACCTTTATATAGTGCAAAAGTTATACTGGCGCTTCTTGGTCAACGAAAATCCAAGGCAGAAACATGAACGACCAATACATAATACTAAGGTTAGTGATGTCTGGTGAAGGCATGGTTGGCCCATCTTTTTCTGAAGACCGACGAAGGCGAGCATAAACGTGAACGGTATTGCTATATGTTAAAAAACTTTTTGGTTCCAGAGCTGCAAGACTTTGAGGGTTTTGATGTAGAAACATGATTTCAACTAGATTGTGCCACATCTCCAACCAATCACTTGAGTTTGTCAACAATCTTTTCTTGGAAAAAGTTATCCCTCCTCATGGCACTATCAACTGGCCCCCGAGGAGTCTCCAAAAAAAACCTCTCGATCATTTTGTACAGGGATTCCTGAAACTGAAAGTGTATGCAAATAAACTACGAACTTCAGAGGAATTGAAGCATAATATCCGCACCGAAATAGCAAATAGCCGTGATCACTCCAGAGATGTGTAGCCGGGTCATGGCTAATTTCTGTCTTCGATTAAAAGATTGCCAGCAGCTCGAGGGTTAACATTTGGTCAACATAATCTTTGCCACTCACACTTGCGACTTTTCTTCTGATTTGATGTTTTTTTTATTAAATAAACAAATACCCCACACCTATTGTGTGTGTGTGTGTGTGTGTGTGTGTAACAGAATAACAGAAACAGTGTTTTACTGCTGACTTTGTTTCAAATTGTCACCATAGTGGTAATAAAGAAGGGTATTGAAGACGTAATCTAATCTTCATTGATTAAAAGTAACTAAAAAAAATTGTAGGTAACAATTTTGGAAAAACTAACAATGCCAAGATTTTCTTGATTGATGGGGGTGGACCCCCCTCATACCTGGAGTCTAGTTACGCCAATGCAAAATAAAATATGACTTTATTTTCCAAATCATTGTCTCGCCGACGTACTTCCTCCCCAAAAAATAATTCCGTAAGACATCACTGACTGAAAATTTGCAAAGTTCACAAGCATTTAGGTTTTATCATCTATTTTGTTTCTTAAAGTTCTTAACATGTATATGGTTGAGTTTAATTTACTCGATAGCAACTCACAATGTGTTGACCAATTTAAGTGACTGTCAATATATAATCCCAATAATTTTGTCTGATGGTTTGTTTGGGCTGTACCCGAGCTGAATGTGATGTTATCTGGTGATGTCAATTTTGACCGACTATTTGTGAAAAATACAATATTAGTTTTATCAGCATTGAGAACTAGGCTGTTTTCAGCACACCATTTCTCAACCATTGACATAGATCTTATTAAATTAATAACAACTATACTCAAATCATTTGACTTAACTATAATATTTGTGTCATCCGCATAAAGGTGTGTTTCTATTATTGCCTCAGTTGTGGTTTCTACCTCATTTGCATCAATTTCGTGAGGGGTGGAGGAGAAATAATGTGAAGATATATCATTTTCTAACATGCACAATCTTATCAAATCCTCTGTGTCTGATCGTTCAGATACTTCTAGCGAATCGGAAAATCAGGAAGGTCTTCGATATAAACCAAAAACAAAATTGGCCCTGCGGTACACCAACAGCAATGGTTCCCTCGGAAGATATGCTGCATCTATTTTTTCAGACAAAATGACGACTTGTTTTCTCTTCTCAAATAGTTTCAGTGATATACTTCTTATTCCGTGCTTTTCGAGCTTCGAGAGCAATACTTTATGGTTGACACAATCGAAGGCTTTCGATAGGTCCACGAAAAGTCCCGCAGGCACTTCACCATTTTCAATGTAATCTACAATTTCACGAAGAAACTAAAAAATTGCAGTTTCTCTTCCCTTGCCTTGGGTAAAACCATGTTTTCTCTCAGACAACACTTTGAATGTTTGCCACGAAGGGCGTCACATAAAATTATGCACACTCTCCATAGATATCAGCAGCAGTTGAAGGTATCTATGCAAAATCCCAATTTTCACACCGAAAAAATTGGAATTTCAAATCACGAGGAAGTGTTTTTATCGCATAAACGAAACTAACCAATCGTTGCTCAGTCAACTTCCCTCCGTTACCTTTCAGGATCGATCGTCGTTACATGACTAGAACCGTATAATTACCCACCTATTCTCTTTGAATATTCACGGCCTAGGTACGCGAGTTCTGTTGAAATAATCCGGCGGAGAACGCGTATGACGTATGTCTTTCGGGACGGGGCACATAAAGCGCGCTCACGCGAACTTAATTTACCGACGCCATATTTATTTCGAACACGCGATGTCTTTTGTTTAAACGTGTCATGGCGAAATGCTCGCCGCCAGTTTCTAGCTAGCCGTGAAACAAAGGAACAGGGAAAAACAATGGCGGGAATAGCCGACTATGAAGCAAGAGCTCACCTTGATGATGGAC
Source organism: Hippodamia convergens (assembly GCA_038502775.1). Taxonomy (NCBI): domain Eukaryota; kingdom Metazoa; phylum Arthropoda; class Insecta; order Coleoptera; family Coccinellidae; genus Hippodamia; species Hippodamia convergens. The sequence continues at coordinate 10,646,472 of CM076611.1, read as the reverse complement.
GCAATTGGTTGGGTCATACTTGTTGGACGAATGGAGGAAATTGCAAGAGTAGTTTGGAGGTTTTCGAAGGTTTTCCATCGATCTTCCTGAGTTGCGAAACCGGATGCTGCCTGTGAGGAAATGAGTGTTAATGGTTGGAACAATGCCCTGATATGCTCCTTTTAAAAATTTTCCATTTATTATTTATCAGGGATACGTACGAAATATTCATCAGTTTTTCTATTAATTAGAAGAAATCAAGAAAAAAATGATCTGATGAAATCCTTAGAATCAGGAATAGGCACTATTGATGGAGTTTGAAATTACGCCCTTCAAATATGATCCTTGATGTGGTGAAAACAGCTAAAGCTAAAGCTAAAGCTAAAGATATCCATCAGAGACTATAGAAGAAATGAATATATTCGAAACAAGGTAACAGAAAGAACCATCAAATGTGACAAACCTTGGATGTTTTTCGAACGTTTTCACACGTTTTTAAAATACGCTTGTGAATTACATTTGTGCGTTTTCATTATCAATTGAAGATATGTGAAAGTTAGGTCAAGAAGTTTTTTTTTCAAATTTATACTCGTCATTTACTTCTACATTACATTCAGATACTTAGCCTTCAATAACGCCAATTTCAGATTTTTCAAAATCAAGTTTGAAAATATCGTACATTTGAAGGATCAAATTGTAATTTCCATTACAGAACATGGATAAGTGATTCAAAATGATAATAATAATAAGACTGACTTTTTTTCTAAACTTGTGAACAATGTCTGGTGGATTTTCTTGACTGGTGGGGGTTAACCCCACCAGTTTTTTCGAACGGCTCTAGATTTCTTTTGTCTTATTGATTAATGTTTTAGCTCCCTGAGAATGGTCGCAATGTCGACCGAAAGCTTGGAATGATTAAGGAGATTACTACACCTGATTCTCCTCAAGTATTACCATTGTTGTAATCGATATCATGACAATATTCACGATACTTTTAGTTTTAATTCAAGTCTCATTTTTCATACCATCATCTTCGGTTTTTACTTCTTAATTTTCACTTGAAAATATTATAAAAACGGTAGACAATATCAATTTTTAACGAGAGTAACATTTTGGTGTAAATTTGAATGATGTTTGAGTTCACTAGAAATCTTGATTAAAAAATTGAACCTTGAAAAAGTTTTGTTGAATACCACTTGGTACGAACCGTGTAACTAGCGCTCTCTATGAGAGTCAGATATAAAAATAAATTCAAAATGTATCAGCTTCCAAAACATATCCGTATAAAATTACAATACAATATTGCCAGTAGCTTCGTAAAAATGTGTATAATTTTTTACTGAGAAAACCCAAATAATTTTTCAGTTTTCTACCACCTATCCTACAGACAGTCACGTTTTTTTCAGAATTAATATGATGGAGACCGGGGATAGTTGACCAAGTTTCATCAGCCTTAAAGTTTATATTTGCATTTCTTTGGGTATATCAATTTGAATAGATTTACTATTGAGCTCTAGAAAAAAGTGGCAAAAAGCACGTCATTTTTAGTGATAGAGAATACAGACCAGTTCTTGTATAATGAGAAAACTGGTCAACCTACCCAGTGCCTGAGGCAGATTGACTATTGACTATTCACCTGGGGTAGTTGGAATATTCACCTAAGGTAAGCTGACCTATGAAATTGTGAGGCAAAATCTACGAGATAATGGGATGAAAGACAAAAACCGGTGCATTACTCATCTTTCATTGAAACCAATAGGCGATCTTCCGCCACTTTTATCATACAAAAAGTTCCCATTATTTTCCTAAGATACTATATTCCGTTCAAACATAAGAAAAAGCGTGGTAAACAATTCGGCGCATAAGAAGGAGGGGCTACTGGTTGTCCGTCCAGAGTCGAATCTAGGAAAATTCACACATTCCCACAGTTTCAACTCGATACTATTTTCCGAATGAAATACACACAACACCTTCACATAAAATATTTAAATTTAACTAGAAGTTAAAAACTGACAGTTGCGGATTCAAACGATTTTATCATTACCTTTCACTACTATCCACATTCCGTCGCGAGTACGATCCTGGCAGTCTGTTTAAGACGATGAAGGGATTGGATTTATAAACTTTCGACCAATAAGAGAGTTGCTTATGCGCAAACTATACAATTTTGGTTGTTTACCTCGCTCTTTCTTGCATTTTAACAGATTATAGTTCGCTCAAAGCTACTGAGTCTGTGGAGATTTTGATAGTTAGGCAACTTACCCTTATAGTCAACCAACCCTGGTCTCCCCTACATCTCTTCTTGTAACGATAATTATTTCCCAAATATTTAAAAATAATAAAATGAGCCCCTTCCAAAGGCGGATACAGCTGAATCTCTCAAAGATACTTATTCATGATGGAATCTCGTAGCCAATATTCGAATTTCCTCTTTTTCGCGAAAAAAAAACAATCAACCGCTCATTCAGAAAAACTCGGGGCGATTTGAATAACGGTCCTAACCGAAGTGCGACTCTAATTACGACCTGGAGCCGATAAGATCAAGATGTCTCAGAAGATAGCGACCGGAAGGAAGCAGATGCCCGGAGAGTGGGCACCTGCCGTAGGAATCCATTTAATTGACCCAAAACTTGACCGCGAACAATGTATTTGGTTGAACTCCTATCGGGGCAGCAGATCGAAAAATTGAAATGAATAATGATTTAATTTGGGTTGTGTCGGTTGGATTGAGGAGCCAACGTGGGAGGATTATGTAGTGCTTCCTCATTGCCGAGTTTTTTATTGCCCATTATACATGAGATATTTCAGTAGGAACGTGTTATTTCAGATATGATGAAGGTTTATGAATAACTCCAACGGTTAACGGACCTCAAAGTAATGCCGTCTCATAAGAATAAAATGAAAATAAAACTGAAAGGATAAGATTTCTAGTATCGTTCTCTCAACACGAGAAGTACATTCATTACTTTTCAGTTTTTCTTGGAAGACCCAATTCATTGAACTCATTTATTCTCCTCATTATAGAGTCATCCAAATTGCTGCGCAAAATTTGAAAAAAATTCTCGAACAAGTCGAAAATAAACTTTTGTGTTCATTGAATATCTTCTATCTATTCTTATATATGAAATTTGACCCTCATCATGAAAGGGTGGAAAAATATCCCCTTCAATAATTTGGATGATGTTTAAACATTTTTCAAACTGAGAAGACTGATTTGAGGAGAAACATTTTATTTTTTGCTATTCCTATTGAAATAATGTAATAATGAAAAATTGAAATCATATGGAAACTAATAACGAAATTAAATTTATTCTAAATTAAACCTATCAACGACTTAACAACAGCAAGAGTACAAATGCATCAGAAGTTATTTGATAATTTCTCTACATCTTCAGAGATTTTCATAAACTAAATATAGGGAACTACTGGAATTAGAACCATATTCTATGAAGGCAATTAGCAAACATTCGTTATTCCGTTTTTTCTTTGGAAATTATTTAATTTTATACAGGGTGTTTCTGAATTGATGCGAAAGATTTCAATTGGTGTTTCTTCAGCAAAAATTAAGGGGGGCTCTTTCATTTAACTCTTTGTTCAACACCCTGAACCCCCCAAATTAAATCCCTTCAAAATTAGGTATAAAATGTGTTTATTTAGGTAATTGAAAATTACACATTTCCTCTTATAACTTCTGACGATATAACTCAGTATTGAATCTAAATGTTATTCCAGAACTTTTTTGATGTTCATTAACATATTATTTATTTGATAAACAGTTCTCTACTTAGTAAGTTGAAGATAACTAAAAATTAATAAAAACTACAACAGAAACATGGTTAATTCTCGAAAAAAAAAGAAACTAAAAAGTAAAGAAATTAATTCACTGCTCGTCTAGGACTTGGGGAGAAATTTTCAGTGAAACGATCGTGAACGTGAAGGATATCATCCCCATTTATCATACTGAACATCTGAATTGAATTGACATAGGAAGGAAAGATGAATGGATGCTGAAAAAGGGAGGAGCACAGCTTCTTCCTTCAATTATGAGAAGGTCTTAGTTTTCTTTCCGAACTTAACATCATTTGGCAGATACCCATTCATAAGGGTTTCTTCAATGAATGTATCGATAGAAATAACAAGAATTATGTTGCGGTGACCATAACCTCCACGAATTCGGGAAAGATTTTCTGATGATGTTGGAATATTCATATACATATTCCATGTCCTGAATCATGGATTATAATGCCGAAGATAATCTGCAGTGAAACTCTACATCTAAATATGGATTTTCATGACCGATTATATTTGACTACAATTATGTGCTTTAAACTTTTCTGCTAGAATAAATAATATGAGATCTCTACAATGAAGACACATTGATACCTACTAAAAGTCTGCATTCGGATATCATGTGGGGTGTAATTCAATAGCTTGCTAGACATCGCCCTGGATGTTATTTTTTTAAATTTCAGTAGAGCTATAAACTTGAAATTCTGAAAGTTTCATGCACTCGCAAGGGACTAACCACGAGAATTTTTTCAATATTCCTGTTAGATTATGCGGCGGTGGAATTAATTTTATTTGATGAAACTACCTCATCACCTCTTGAATGAAGAGAATTCTTTTGATGTATGAATAATAATGTACATACCTATTTCAATGCAATTAAATTTTTTTTATATTTTCTACTTTTGTATTTCACCTAATACCTATATTTCCATTTAAAAAAAAAACCAATGGGGTTAGTACAACTTTATTCATCTCTAAGACGAAACAAAGTTCGCCGAATCAGCTAGCTTTTCTAATTGCCAATTGACACAATTGGTCCCACCACCAAATCCCTTACGCTCTTCAGTTTCTGGGATTGGAAATGATTCTTAACACTTCTTGGCCAACATTCAAAAATATAACAGCTGTTTCCAGACGACATCGTTTGGCGCAACACATATTGTGCAGAACAATTTTATGTCCACTTTCAAGGTATTATACCATAATAGTTTGTTATAATATTAAAGTTGCATTTTTATTTATCGATTGAGGCAGTACGAAATTAGCCGGGTCAGCTAGTATGAAATAAAAAAGGGTTGCTAATTTCACCCCCGTATATAATGTAACAGGAATATTGAAAAATATCCGTTTTTAGTTCTTTGGGATTGCACGAAAATAACGGAATTTCAAGTTTCCAGCTCTACTGGAATTCTATGACAAAAAATTTAAACTGAATCTTTCAAGGGTGTTATCTATAAAATGGTTGGCTGAGGAAATTTTGTTATAGAAAAGACCCATCTTAATTTAATACGAGCATTTACCTCTCGAATTATGAGGCCTGAATTTAGGAACAGCCTGTATAAGGAAACTACTATCCATATATTCATTTAGATGAACAATTCTTCTAAAAAATCTCGTTTAGTTTCGCGAAGTGCAAAATAATGAAAAGAAAAATGGTTAGACTATTGGAAAATATGTTATCCGACAGAAGGTTCCGAGTTTTTGTCGATAATAATAGTAGTTATTTCGAAACTTTGAATAATGGTCTTCCACAAGATTCAGTTTTAGCACCTCTTCTATTCAATTTATATTTGTGTGACATTCCAACTACTTCTTCGAAGAAATTTATTTATGCTGATGATATTGCTCTGGCTTTTCATCATTCTAATTTTCAAACAATAGAAAGTACCCTTTCCGCAGATTTGGATATAATGAAAAATTATTTTTTGAAGTGGCGTTTGTGCCCGAATCAAAATTAAACCGAAGTTTCGTATTTTCATTTGAATAATCACCAGAAATATAGGAAATTAAATTGAGTGGTTCTTCTCCCTTAAAACATAATTTCAATCCTAGATACCTGGGAATCAAACTTGATTCCTCTCTAAATTTCAACGCCCATTTAGATGATCTGCGTTTGAAGCTTAAAACTCGAAACAATTTTCTTCAGAAACTAGCTGGTTCCTCATGGGGCGCTGATGCAACAATACTTCGAACGGCAGCGCTTGCTTTGGTTTTTTCTGCTGCTGAATATTGTTGCCCTGTTTGGTAGAACAGTGTTCATGTAAAAAAATTGATGCCCAACTAAATTTTTCTATGAGGATTATTACTGGTACTATCAAGTCTACCCTACTCCTTGGGTACCAGTCCTTTCAAATATTGTCCCTCCCCATATTCGCAGAGAGCAAACAGCTTTGAATTTTTGGAACAAGTTCAATTCATTTCCCATACTCTATATTCCAGATAATAGGGTCCCCAGATTGAAGTCGCTCAAACTTTTTTGGTCAAATTTTCTGATTGATATGAATAGAAGCAACAAAGAAATGTGGCAATCTGAATGGAATGTATCCAATTTTTTCAATAAAGATCTTATTTCTGATCCTTCCATCAGAGTACCTGGTTTTGACCTTCTCAGGAGAATATGGTCTGTTCTAAATCGCATTAGAACAGGCCATGGACGATGCAATAGCATGCTCTTCCGATGAAATTCGGTTGAGAGTCCTAGTTGTGAGTGTGGGGAAAATGAGGGGACTATAGAACATCTTATAAATAGTTGTCCCATTTATAAATTTCAAGATGGTTTCGAGGCTATACATAAAGTAACAAATGCATTTCTAAAATGGGTGGTTAATTTCAAAATAATTTGATTTATTCTGAATAATCGGTTTCTTTTCTGCTTTTGTCTTTTTTCATTTCAGATTAAGAATTGCGAGCCGTTTTGGGAAGAATCTGTTCTATCTGAGCCAATCGACGGATAACATGAAGATGATCACACTGACGTCTTTCAAGATTTTCCTGATATTTAATATTTTATGTTATTTTGTTTCACGGGGAGACAGGTTTTATCGGCTGAGGTTTTTTCCCCTGGCTTTATAGTATCGTATGATACTAGTGATGATAGTATCGTATGATTCTATAGTATCATACGAAGAATGTTATGATACCACGTTCTTTTTTCACCTCAGCTTAGCTACTTTTTGTTTCAACATTTATTGTAGTATTTTAGCTCTCTATTTCATAAGAATATATATGATTAGAAACAGTCAAAGAGAAGCTGGTGGAAAAAATTCTTACATTTTTCGTTTATAGAAAAGCCAAATTTTCCTTCGAAAATATTGCAGGTTGAAACGTTGAATTATTCATTCATGGGGCATAAGTTCAGAAGCATATTTTGAAAATTTTTTTTTACATACTCTGATAATATGTTAACGACTTGCATTGCCTGAACGAAGATCCACCTCGCTATCTATCACACTTGTTCTTAGGTAGGTATAGTAACTTTTAGTGATCTTAATTTCGATAACGTTTTTTTAATTTATTAAGTATGTTAGGATTTTCGACATTAATTATCGAGAAAAAGTATCATGTTACATTTTATTATTACGCCCATGACGAATACCATATTTTCTGTGATGGAAATTAGAAGAATCCAAAGAATCTTTCGTTATCAGACCGAGAAAACAAAACTAACCCGATGAAATCTTATCATCGTCCGTCGAGTTGTCTCTCCTCCGTCGATTCACCTCACGACTCCGGGTCCTGGAGATCGTCGGGCATATTTACGGCACCGAACGTCGGAAGGCTTAACCGCGGCCGTTTGCGACGAGCTATTGGTCCTTGGTAATGCAGCATCCATGCTGCGCTGGGAGGAGTTCTTCAGTATCTTGCTTCTTCAACACTGCTCACGACAACATGTTCTCTTGAGAACAAGATCACGCACACTTCTATGATACGGAGTCAGAGACCCCACCTAGTTGTAGGTACTCTCTGTCTTATCCGCACTGGATAAGGCATCGTAACACCGTGGTTTGATACCTATAAGTTCATCTGAAGAACATAACTTTTTCGGATTAGAGGGAAGGATTTAGTGTACCTTCATAAAAACGATGGGTAAAGTTTATTCCGTTTCTTGAATCAAATATTCTCTTGCAATTTATTTGAAACCTACATAATCAATTCAAACTGTTAGTGTAATGCAATTCAACCACCCAGTGAGAAAGGAAGAAGTTACATCATTAGTGCAGTGAATATTTCAATCAAATTCAAAATATAACCCTCCAGAAATCCGATTTTAAATATCGGTTCGCTGAATCAATAAATGGCTGCGGTTGGGAAATCTTTGGAGAACTTTAGGAAAAAAAATTATATAGACTTGCGCCAAATTCATGATGACTATTTCACTATCGCTATTTTCAGTGAGAAACTATATATAACAACTAACAAATTAGTTTTACAACTAAAAAATGTTGACATTTCTCAAATTAGAGACAGCTTAGGAAATGAACATTTGTCAAATAGTAAAATCAAAGATTATAGAGTTAGAAAGATGTATCTTTTGAGATAAGAATATCGAATATCTCAAAAGACGTTCCTGCTTTCTTCACTGGGTCGTAAATCCAATGAAGAAGTAGCAGTGCAGAATTCAGTAGTTTGTAAGGCTACTGAATTCAGGGTTGGTTTGATTGTAGAGGATCGTAAATCCTCTACAATGGGAATCAAACACACGGTGGTGTTTTCAGGGAACGCCCTTATATTTGTGGTACTAAAATCCGACAACGATTTCTGGCAAGTATCTTACTTTTGACACCTAGAGGACGCTGAAAACATAATTCAGTACAGAAAACTATTTTAATATAATTTTTTGTCGAACCTTTAAAGGAAACATCCTGATCGACAAAACAAAAGCAAGGCCCCGCTTTTTGATCAGGATGATACTTTTTATCTACACATTGTTTTGAATCAAATGAAATACGCTTCTGGATTTTTATATTTTTATTTGAAATGATTGTGTAAAATCAACTACAATACAATAATTATGAAATTGAGAACATTTCAAAAATTTGAGAAAATAAGAGAATTATTATAACAATTTCAAGAACTTATTCATACAGTAAACTCTCGATAAATCGAACATCGATAAGTCGAACAGTTGTTCTGGACCCGATTCATACATATCTTACCCAGTGCATTTTCACCTCATTGAGTCTGTAGGGTCTAGTAGATGAGTCGAACTGCTGGAAGGGTTGTCAAGAGAACCTCCACCTCTATAAGTCGTTCTTCTAACCACCATTGCCTCTATGAGTGGAACTTTTTGATCTAATGAATGAGACCGAAGAAGATTCGGTTTGCAAACAAATCACCACACGTGATGAATATCATAAGATTTTTCGACCTCTAAGGACATGTTTCCACTGCTCAGACTCTCGTTTCTCATTGATGATGATTTCGTGTTTACCTGAGTTTTTCTCTCAATGAAGAAAAGTCTCACTTCAATAACTCGAATGTTTGGTGAGTCGAAAAATAGATAAGTCGAACAGTTCTTTTAGTCCTTAGGAGTTCGACTTAACGAGAGTCCATGAGTTACATGATACGAGTTTCAAAACTTACATTTCTATTCTCTTTGGTAATAAAAAGAATGCACATCAGGATTATTCTTTCCATTATTTCTGCAGTTAATCACCATGCATTTCGAATGTCAGCCAGTTTTTAACACAAAATTTACAACACAAAAACACACAAGCATAGACTATAGAGTGAGCTAGGTGCTACCCTTGTAGATTTCGAGTTATTTCAGTGGAAAATACGCGTATCGTATACGACAAAATACAATCATTCATCAAACATATTTATTCAAGTATTTCTTTCAAAATTGACAACAGCCTACTAATAGTACTAATAATCTCTATATAATTTTGCCAAATGGAACCTAATTAAATATTTTAACCATAACCCCTTTACTTACTACGACAAATAGTCGTAGAATGATCATTCAAGAAGGGGATAGATTCTTAAATTCATAATTAAACAGCCAACCTGATGGCAGCATTTCTGCTGAGAAATTACATATTATCAGGTCGAGAATAAACTCCGAAAACAATTGCAGAAATATTAGAAGACTACGCTTTCAATATAAAAGAAAAAAAGGAAGAAGACTCTAAAGAATCCACTGTGAATTCTTTATGAAACACCAGTAGGTACACAGATGATTAAAGAAGAATTTTTCAGAAAATATGTGATAGAATTATCGAACCATTCCAATGCTTGATTTCAAAATCTGCTCGATACAGCAAAATTCAGAAACACATCAAGTTCCAAAGCTTTTTTGACCGGAGAGTTCCAAAGAAGAATCAACTGTTATGATGAAGATAAGCCAGATGGTTTGCAAGAAAATTTTTCCTATATAATATGGCTACATCGAATCGATTTCGTGTTGCTATAAGGCAGCTAATTGTACCAATCCTTTTTTTCAAAGAGTATGTTTTTCTGGAGAACTTCATTTGTCGGGTGAAATGTAACCAAATATTTTTTAAAACTTCTCAAGGTGATGGTTCGAGAAGCTTATCGAATGGTTAATAAATTGGGAGTCTATTTTGACTACACGCATGAAAATTAGAAATGAGATATTTGGTTCACACTGATCAACTATAACAATTGTATTTTCATTTCGAATACTAATGTAAACAATAAGTATGTTCCAATTCAAAATTTGAAAACTTTATGTTTCTCCAAAATTGTCGTTTTCTTGACTTTCCCAAATGTGATCCTAACACCTTTTGGCTCATTTTGTAGTGAAAATGTTAATGCAGTCATGATATTTGTCCTTGATGATCAAATGTGTTGTCATTCTGCCCCAATAGCTTTCATTCTCCGACCATCAGTAAATAGAATAAATTTTCAGGGTAGGTACATCTGAGTCCTGAGTTCGTAAATTTGTCAAAACCTGAAAAATATACACCTTAATTCTGTTAGTACTATAAGAATTGTTCAATTATATGCATAAAAGCCCTCATCTTTTGTGACATTCTACTTCACGAATGGGTTTGATCAAATGAACTTTGATCTCAGATGTTCATTTGTCAAATTACTCTTTTGCATTTGGCCACTATCACATATTTCTGAAACAACTCTACGAAACCAATGAATCCCATTTCTGAATTTCACTACATCAAACAATTCCGTAGATTGTGATGTGCCAACAGAATTGTTATTTTTTTCACTGCTATTTCCCTCAAGCAAAAATATTCAATCTCTGAGCGAAGGAAAAAACGCAAAATAAAATGTTTCGATATTTTCCATATTTCAAACACAACGTTTCGCCGAAAACGTTTGTATCGAGTCATGAACTTCGAATTCTACCAGTCGGGTTCCAGTAGAAAAAAAATAAGGTCCAGATTCTATAGATTTATGTTTTTCAGGGAGAAAGGAAGGTATCGCACGTAATGTTGAATTCTTTCATCTCTTCAGTTAATTTCGAATATCTGCGCTAAAAATTTCCATCATCTGTATGCGATTGTTATTGAATTCTTGATTGAGTAGATAAACTGGTGTTAAACCAAATTTCAATGCATTCTATCTAAACTGGAATAGCCTATGCGAAGTTATTACCTAATATATTTTCAATATTTGCTAATAGTTCCTTATATAGTATAGTTCCTATATCATTACTTATATTATTTCATGATATAATATCACTTCACATATTTAATCGAACTAACTTCTCATAATGATCTTAATCAGTTGGAGAGTTCGATAAACTATTGAAATTAATAAGATAATTAAAATAAATTATTTCTGGTGAATACAGGGGTTGGGATTCTGAGATTCATCATTCTTTCTTATGTTGATTTTTCATCACAATTATTTTCAAATTAAGACATGTTTATTCATAATATACTTTCAGAAACCAAGCTATTTATTTTATTTCACGGAAAAATCATTCCTATACCAACGCGACTGTATTATTTGTTCTAATTAGCATTTCAATTTTAACCGACTAATAACTTTAATTACATCCATTGGCATAAGCAAACACACTTCCTGGTTGCAATGAAAAAGAAATAACCATATAATTTTATGGAACACTAACGCATTCTGTAAATTCAAACAGTTATTATCGGCATCATAAAAACACATGAAAGATCTAATTTTTTTGTTAATTTGCAGTTGCCCGCTCAACAAGGTGAGAAATAGTATGTAGCGAGATTTTATCAGGCTCTCGTGAACTTCTAGTGAAAAATAAGAATTGTTTCAGACCGAGACTTACCTGTTATTATCAGAGATCAGATAACTAGAGTACCTACCATAAAAGGATATCAGCATTTGAAATTACTTGCAGCTACTTGAGCATCTGATATGAAAAACGTTAAAATTTAACTTCTTATTGATTATTGACTCTTTTATTACAAGGATATCCTGAAGTGTTAGCACAGCATAGAGGAGATTTATGTGAAATGCTCACTTTGGACTTCTGGAGTTCTTTCAATCATTATGACAGGACCAAATGCTCGACTAAAACTAATATGTGGATATCAGGGTGATTTAAGATATTCAGATTTAACATATTATCAACTGCATATTCATGCTGCATGCAAACATTTTTGCTAAATCATAGCTACTTCGTTTCATGTCGATTGCAGAAACTGATTTCATTATTGAAAAACGTTTTGAGATCTAAGGAATGTTTATACGAATTTTTAAAATTTATAAATTCAATGAAATCTTGAATTCTCCAATTTCGAATTTTACTCTTAAATCGAAAAAAATTGACAATTTTTTTAGGAAAATTCGAGGTATAAGTAACACTCATTCTCAAAGAAAAATCAACATCAGTTCATGAAATTCGAAGTATTAAAAAAAATTATTCCCAAGATATGAAATTGAAATTTCAGTATGAGTACTTGAACAAAAATATTTTCGAAGATGAAAACAAATTTGAAAGTGTGGGTATTGAAAAAAATTAAGTTGATGCCATAAAATATGGTAGAAACTTTTTGAGAGAATCCCTTCTCTACTTACAAATCCTTCTTTATCGTCCCTTAAGCTTAAGGCAGTTGATATCTGCTTACAATAAAAAAAGATGCCGATGCCAAAATGTCTTTCTTGAAGTCCTCCAAATCCTTCGCAATGAATACCTCATTATGATCAATCACTTGGAGCGTAGATATATAATATACCCGGTGTAGGTAATTACCACACGTAAATAGGGGACATGGAAGTAACCATCTGGTAAATTTGCGATATATCGTACCGAGTATAATTTGCATCAAATACACTCGAACCTTTTTACGGCATGCGAAATAGCAATAAATAACGTACATGTAGTGTATGTGGTTGAGCGGCCACTCTCGCGAGAGAAATTCATGAAAATATTATTTTTATTCAGCTCACTCCCTTCGGTATTGCATGTTTGTGGTAGAAAATGAAATTGCATTAATGCAATTGCATTCGTTATGAATTCAAGAAGCATTCCATAAGGCTAATCTAGTTTGCAACAAGGTATCAACTATGGAAATGTTCATAGAGCGTTATACAAAGATGTTGGATAATTCTCTTAATAAAAGTCTCAAAATCATCAAAAAATTCATAAATTTGTGCTTGCTGACTTCAACCTTCGACTTAATCTCATAAAAAAAGATGATGTTGAATGCAGGGACGGGCCCAAGGGGGGGGATGGGGGGGGATGATCCCTCCCCAATGTTGAATGAAGTTGGCAAATTTTCAAAGCAGTCGGAAGATTTTCAAAGGAGTTGGAAAAATTTCAAAGCAGTTGGGAAATTTTCAAAGCGGTTGGAAAAATTTCGAAGCAGTTGGAAAACATTTCAAAGCAGTTGGCAAAATTTCAAACCAGTGGGAAAAAATTCCAAAGCAGTTGGAAAATGTTTGAAGCAGTTGCGGTAAAATTTCAAAGCAGTTGAAATACATAATTCCGAGAGAGATATGAAATTCGAAGGAATCTGAATTAGAAGAAACAAGTTTGCAATCAGTACTTGACAATATATTTATAGCCGGCAATAAATGGTATTCAACCCAATATTTTTACTATCAAGTATTGGGTTGATGCGGCCCCAAGAAGTAGGTACCTAGTTGTAAATTTTTCAGTTACGTCGCATGGACTGTGTCATAAAAAAAACCATCTGGTATCATAAATGGAATCATCTTTATGTACGCTCTTCGTACATTGTGTTAGAGTTCTGCGAATAAACAATATGTATAAATAAATTTGAATAATGAACCAAAAAAGATTCAAAGTGAAGTTTGAGTTATGTGGTGCCTTATAAAAATTCCAAAAAAAATTTTCATGAACAGAAAATGCCTGAAGGACAACAAGTATGAGAGAAAATTATGGGTAGTAACCACAGAATACCCTAAGTCACAACAAAAATCGTTCGAAACACTGAATACATTCTCAATTCCAAACACTAATTGAAATAAACGCTGCAAAGAGATCGAAATCGCCAACTCAAATTAGCAAATTTTGTTCAAAATTGTTTCTTCAATACAACTGATTTAGGTCAAAATCATTCCCCTGCTAAATTGGGAATCTGTTTTTTTTTAAGGAATTTTCTTGATTCATGAGACACACTTTAACATACATTTTCTGTTTTATTCCCTAGTTATGTTGCTTTTCTTTATTTCATGGAATGTGTAAGCACAAGTACCTAAGGCTCATTTTTTATCAAACGAAATATATTTTCTTAAAATTTTCCTTTTATTCTGTAAAATGGACCGATGTTACGTATGAGCAGTTTCAATATTATGAATCTCATCAAAGTATTCAGTAACTATCATTGGTTTTTCATCTACCCAACATCCAATCATGTATATTTCTTTATTTTATGGAATCTGCTTTTTTCGTGAAAAATATCTTGTTTTATTATGATGCTTGAAATTTTGAGATACACCAAAGAATGAAACTGAACTAAATTAAAGAATGAAACAAAAAGTGTGTCCTAAAGATTCAAGGTATTTCTCATAAAAAAAGATTCCAAGAAACTCACATAATTGAATATTGTGTAATTGGAAAATCAACGTTAATTTCTCATAACTTTGATTCTCAATATTTACTCCTTTCTCGTAATAAAAAAAAATAGATTTAAAAAAAAAAAATTTTCTCTGATGAAAATGAGCCTTGCCCTCGCTTTTAGATTTCATGAAATAAATAATTGAAGAAGGGCTACAAAACTGAAGAAACAAACAAGTAGTGTTTCTCAAAGTTTCAAGCAACATCAAGATACTCTTCATAAAAAAACAAACTCCATAAAATCTACTTCATTAAATGTTCGGTAGATGGAAAAAAAGTTATTTACTCCCCACTCTGTTGAAATTCATCATTTTGAATTTTTTTTTACCGAAACAAATATTATACCATAATATGTATAACGGTGTCCTGTTAATTCAATGTCCAGTTGGAAAATTTTCGATGGATTTCCCCCCCCCAAAAATTTGGCTTCGGCCCGTCCCTGGTTGAATGGCTCGATCTATAGATTGGGCCAATTCTTCCAGCACCAAAAAGTGTCTCTGCTTGAATAGACTTATTTCGGGGCTAAACAAATTTTATCAAAAGTAGATAAATTCTTAAATATTCAAGTTGTGAATAACGTTACACATTTTGTCTATCCTAGTTTAGCAAAACTGATCTCATATGCTGGAAACCGTGAATTATGAAAACTGCCACTTCTTTTGTTCAATAACGGGTTCCCACTATTCAATATTCTCTGAAGGTTTCATCCGAAAAGCTGAATGCAATTTTTCGCAACCATTATTGATTCTCCTGGCACCACAGTCGTAAAGTATATATTACCATAAATCGGTAGCTGCGTTCATCAGTATACCATTTTATAAATTTCGATTGTTTCTGAAACAAGCACTCACAAAAAATCGGCTACCGTAATGATTTCGAGCTTCCCAGAATCACGGAAAATTAAAGTGGTTACCTGCGGCTGGGTAGTTTTTTGGGTATGGCATAACTCAGAGCTCGAGCTAATAATTTCACTCAGTGGACATTTAGTAAGAAGGGTCAGTGAAGGGATTTCTAACGTCTCAAATTCTGTCAAACAAACCACAATAATTTACCTATTTAATGGACAGGTCAGGACATACAACATAATAAAATTTCATGGAATGTTACAACAACCAGACAGGGATGCCATAATGGCTTTTCGTCAGAGATACTTTTTCACAGATTTTATTTGTTTTAGGTGGATTTATATTTATGTTGGCGACGCTCAGGTGACAAGGAAACTTTCATTTTCTGCCCAGGTCATGCGACTTGCAGATGAAACAGGTACTGTGAAGGTGTATAGAAATTTGATATATTTTAGATTTTTCAAGGATCGAATTCCACATAACAAGGAATAATATTGCGTAAATGAGAACTAATTGTTTGTATAATTTTCTTCTTCAATATTTTGAGCAACTTTTCGGGAGACTCATTTTGGTTATTAAGTAGTCGTGTCTGATTATAAAATCAATAAGATATTCCATATATTTTCATATAACTGGGCTAAAAAATGATTTCCGCGTATGATATCCCATTGCACTCACCTCAGCTAGGTACTTTTTTGTTACGATATGTATTGTATTATTTTAGCTCTTTCAATCAAAAGAATATACCGGGTGTCCCAGTACCTATAAATGTTCCAATGCATTATCTCAGCCTTTTTGGAAGATAAAAATGTTTTGACGGGAAGTGACTCTGATTTTTTTAATTTCAAATACCACCTGTATATTTTTCGAAATTTTTGATTTCCACTTAAAATTACCTTTTCAACAATGTATAACAAACACTTTCTCTGATTTATATGTGAAATCTTCCCTTGCAGCTTTTTCGATTTGAACTAAGGAGATCGATTCGACATCCAATAAAAATAATTCACCCCAATTTTCAGCTGTCTCAAACAGTTTCTGAAAAAAAAAACCAAAACTGTTTTTTCGATTTTTTGACTAAAATTCAAGTTCATTGATGGCGAATTTTTTCATCATTATCAGTCGTATAATATGGAAACCATTTTACTATGAAAATCGGTTGAAAATCACATTTTTCTTAGATCTCCCACCTTTCAAATACCCTCAGAGAAAAATAATCCTACAGTGTTAAATCTGGAGATCTTGCAGACTATCTTATAATAACACAAAATGTCGTAGCTCACTGCAATTTTTTCAATTCGAAATTTCAATCGTCGTTTTCTCCATCGAATAAAATGTGAAATACACAGAGTTATACATCGTTGACAAGGTAATTTTGAGTAGAAATAAAAAATTGCGAAACATATATGTTTTGCAACCCTGTATACAGGGTGCTATTTGAAATAAAAAAGTCAGTCACTTCTAGTTGAACCGGAGGTGATTTTCAATTTTTGTTTTTCTCAAATTGACGTTCCTTAGATAAATTGAAGAACATGAAATTTTCAAATGTTCCTCTCCAGAATTCACTGAGATAATCCATTGAAACAGTTTCATTGGGACACCCGGTATATGATTGGTTCATTGTGTTTATGAGGAAGTCCATCTACAGGGGGTCAGATCTCGATGTTTAAGTACTACATCCCCTAAATTGAGCGAGATGAAAATAAAGTATTATACATGTCATGTTCTGTTTTTTCGAGAACATAAATTGCTGAAAACCGCAAGTCGCTAGGGTATCTTGTCTCAATGCTACAGGGTGATTTTGGAATTGGTCCAATTTTCTACTTCCGCAGAATTGCCGCTACGCCCTCGAAATAAAAACATCTTTAAAGGAGTTTTTTTCAGTACTTTTTACCGTTGCTCTCGAACTTTCAGTGCCCATTCAAATTTTAGAGAAAAAAAACTTAATTTTTTTCAAATGGAAACCAAAGTACGCTATGATGTTTTCCAATAGACTTTTTTAAGACAATTTCAAAAATTTATATCATGATATGCTTCCGAACTTGAATATTGAAGACCCTAAGAAAACATTTTTTGATCAATAAAATCACATGAGGTTTTGATTTCGATTCATCTCTTTTTTAGTCAGAAAGTCACAGAACTTGATATTCCACAATTGTAAGCTTTCAAATTGATATAGAAAGCATCAGTTACAGTTATTATTATTATACAGACTCAAGGAGTGTTTCTCGAAACTTTTTTTTTATACTAGTATTTGAAAATAGAGATTTTCAATCTTTAATCACAGTTTCTACGAAAGTTGATGAGAGCCTGCTTAAATTATGTTGACCGAAATTTTCGATATTTACACTCAGAAAAATATCATGATAATTTTTGAAATTGTCTTAGAAAAGTCTATTGGAAAACATCATAGCGCACTATTAACTCCATTTAAAAAAAAAAAATTTATTAAATTCTCTAAAATCTGAAGCGGCACTGAAATTTCGGTACTGGTGAAAAGTACTAAAAAACATTCCCTAAATATGTTTTATTTTGGCAATACTGCGAAAGTTATAGCCAATTATAATAATTTGCTAAATTCCAAAATCACCTTGTAGCATGGAAACTAGACAGCTAAGCGACTTGCGGTTTTCAGCAATTTATGTTTTGTGAAAACGTGACATATATATCACTCTTTTTTTATCTCTCTCAATTTAGGAGATGTAGTACTAAAACATCGAAATCTGACCACCCTGTAGAGTCTATATTTAGTACGATTGTGTTTCAGTGTTTTCATTTTAAGATTGTATTACTCCGATATTGCAGATTCGACATGAAGTTAAAATTTGATGATTTCGTTGAGATTTACATTTCATATCGTGTTCATTGATTTTAACCCAACTCAGAAGGAACAAAATTAAATAGGTGTTCACGAGACAGTCCCAAGTGGTTGGTGTTTGAATTATTTGTCGTTGGCGGCTAATTATGTGGCTCGTTATTCCATTTTTATGATCTAGGTGGGAATTAATGGGCCAAACGTCAGATGATTTTGCATTTTTAGCCGTAGGTGGTTGGCAACGACCCGTGCTAGGAATTCTACAACATAAAACTCGCATTCTAAATTATCCACCCAACTTTAATTGAATTTCTCACTGTTTTAATGCGATATAGTTCCGTCCTTGTCTTCTCACGGGGGTGCGAATGTCGGATAGACCGAGCTAAGTCGACGACAAACACGCATTGCGATCGAGGCCTACTAGATAACGAGTTTTACTCATAATTAAGATCGTATCTTTCCCCTTATCACGGAACTGAGTGCAACCAAATGACTGAACTGCTTAACGTATTCTCAATATGGCGTTTTGAAAACGTAACAGGAGACAAAGTCGAATTAACTCGAGTACATAATTTCTGAATTTGTACCTCTGCTATCGGAGCCGAGTTATCTTGTATCAAGATTCGGATCTTGGGAATTTGGGGAGTAATGATCGGTGGAAGGCTCTGTTGTTGTTGAAGACCGCCGGTGTAATGTGGCAGTGGTACATCTCATAAAAAGTGTTCGTACGATGGCTACCGACTGGAAAGGCTGGGAACGGTTTGGAAATAGCCTATTGTGATCGTGAATTGTACCGAAATTACGAAATTGGCCATAGATTTCGAGATTGACGTAATTTACACCGAAGTTCAAGAAAGAGTAGATTCGTGTGAATGTTAATTAAATGTCTCATCAGAATGACAACTTTTTTGGTGGAAATAATTGGTGTTTTCCTAGATATACCGAATGAATGCTCAACTTAGTTTCCACTTCTCGTTTGCTGAAATAGCCAATTTCAATTCGGGTCGACGTCATTATGAAAACTTTCGTTTTCATTTAGAAAGTTCCATTATTTTTCTTTTTTTCTTGATCACTTGTGATTTTTCTAATTTCGGATTACTTCATCTCAATATCTCGTCCCTACTTTTCATTCAAACTTCTTTTAATCTCGACCAATATTTCCGTTCATCATATTCCCTTATTTTCTGCTAAAATGAAATTCATGATTCATGGTAAAAATTTTGTATGTATTTACTAGTATTTATGTAGGTTATCGGTCTTTATCACAGTATAATAAATGAAGAATTATCGTTTGGAATGACCAGGATTAAATAAAATGTTTGGTACATTTGTTTATTATTTGTCAACGTTTCGCCCAGATATATGGGGCATTCTCAAGACAATAGTTATCCAAGGTATAAAAATTATGAATAACTCATAATGCTTGCATTCCTGATGACAAGGGTACAAAAAATAATAAAGAATAATAAAAACAATATAGCTGGTATGTAAGTGTTCGATCTTTAATTAAAGATCTTTAATTAAAGATCGAACACTTACATACCAGCTATATTGTTTTTATTATTTTTTATTATTTTTTGTACCCTTGTCATCAGGAATGCAAGCATTATGAGTTATTCATAATTTTTATACCTTGGATAACTATTGTCTTGAGAATGCCCCATATATGTGGGCGAAACGTCGACAAATAATAAACAAATGTACCAAACATTTTATGTATTTACGGCAATCATCTGGAAATGACAGGATATCTAATTACACATTCCAGTCAGAATTTTCTTGAATACATAGGTCCAATGAGTGGGGTAATTGGCAACGATGAAAGACCCAGTCTCTGAAATTAAAATCAATACGAAAATTTTTTTAAATAATGGAGAAAGTATCCTGCGAATGAAGGATAGCCTTAGAGCTGTGAAGGGTGCTATTCAGATGAAACAAATATTTTTTTGTATAACCCTTTTTCTGATTCAGTCTAAAAAAAAAGATGAAGCCATTTTAACATCTCAAACTGTCAATTAAGTATTCTTGGGCATTAGATTCACAGTCTGAATCTTCGAAAAATGTAGCTAGACATGTACAGAATATCCCAAATTGCTTGATTTTGGCTTTTTCTGGTACTTCTAGCCTAGATATGTAAAAACAGTAAGAGGAGTCCTGGGCTCGATTTTCGTGAAAACACCAGTGGTGAAAACCGTTTCACGATGTCTTCATTTGTTTTGAAGATATAACAAGATTTTGATATTTTATCAATTTCGAAAATGTGCTATAACTTTTCAATTTTCGAAAATATCTGAAAAAGATCAAAACTTTTGACAAGCACTTCTTCGCTGGTACTAAGAGACTATTTTAAATTTTTTTTATGATATAATATGAAGAATAATGTCTTGGTATTCAGAAAAAAAATTGTTTTTTTCCCACCGGCAGTGCACGAGATAAAAAAAAATTTAATAGAGTGTTTTATTTCCAGTGAGAATGTGCCTCTAGAATGTTTCAATCGTTCTGAAATATTTTTGTAAATGAAAAAGTTATGGCACATTTTCGAAATCGATAATATTTCGAAAAAAAAAGATATAGTGAAACGGTTTCCAGTAATGGTGTTTTCACAAAAATTGAGCCCAGGGCTCCTCTCAACATATTTACCTATCTAGTCCAGAAGTACCAGAAACAGCCAAAATCAAGCTATTTGGAATACTCTGTATATCTCAATTTTTGTTCTCCACTTATTTGAATGATATGAAATGCAAATGAGCATAAAAAGGGATATTGTTAACACTCATTTTAATTATAAAAAATTCAAATGGTAATTTTCCAACTCATGTCAATACTTCAATTGATTTGACTCTTTCTTACATAAATAGGTATGAAACAGATAATCATAACAAATGGAATGTGGATAATATATTATATCACAGCACAAAACTTTCAGAAATAACTCAAATATCTGCCAATAATATCACAACTGTCAAGTCTAAGAGCATATTTTGGAAGATTACCGAAACTCATATTTTTGACGTCATGATTTATTATTTCCGATTCGATAAAGAAATATTTTTATTAATATTTCTAGCTTTCCATCGAACTGAAATATTTATGAAGGCATCACAGAAGTAAAGTAGGTACTTCTAAATAAGATTTCCATCCCTCATTTTACTTGTACAATTTGACGTCCATGAGTACAAGTACCCGTTTCTCATATCCTCAAAGCACAATATGCCGGCAATGAGAAACTTGAGGATATAAACAATCAACATTCTCCAATAAATAACGAATCTCTAGCCGGATTTTTTCCAAAAAACCTTACAGTAGTATACAACGTGTAACTGAAGAACTACAGATTCCTTTGCGTGGCATCAGAATGTATCTCTTTCAGTTCCCGTCTACGAAGAGAGTTGCCCCTTGTTCCATTTCAACGCGAACTAGCAGCGGACACAGGGTCGGACTTTGTCAATCTCTCGAAGCGGTGAAACTCAAAAAGTCAAGAAAAGCACGATTGTGTCACTCTTGCATTCTTGATCAAGATAAGAATTGAAACAATTTTTACACTACGAAACCACATTTAATATTCGTCATGTTACACTTTATTGTTACGATATTGGGCAAAACATAAACTAATACTACAATATTACATCAAAAGAATAGCATATGTATTAGAGTTTTAGCAGAGGTTAATTACAGTCATACAATTCAACATACAATATAAAAAGTTTTGGAATAAAACCAGAGGAGTCAAAAGACTAATCTTCTAAAAAGTGTCGCTACTCTACCTTGGTGAATTTATTACGATCTAACATATTTCAACAGCGTCCTATTGATGTTGAATTAAAAAAAAACGATCTTTTTGAATTAGCATGCTGGTGCAACGTCCACAACAGTTTTCTTATACGATTTTATCTTGAAAAGATGGAATCAAAGAACTCTTATCAGAAGATAGTTATCGGATCTTTCTGAAAATATTGCATGTACAGGGTGATTCACTTTTCTTGGTAACCCAAATTTTCTCGAAAACTTCCTAATATTTTTCCATTCTGTGAATGCCGTTTTAAACAAGTCAATGTCGACTTGAGATGCGCATAAAAAATAAATAAAGACGCCATGCTTCGCGGCGCTATCAAAAATTTTTTCTCCAGGGACAAACTTTTTTTATCATGTCATTCCAAAGATAATTTCATTCTGAACTTTTTTATCGAATACAATTTTCATCTATTTCTAACCGTCAGCGAGCTGCACCGTGTTTTATGTTGATCATATTCCATTTATTTTTTTCTGTATTGCGGTAGTATGCCTTAATTTGGAGACATAGATATGAAGGCTAGTTTTCTAGTCAATGTGCCTCTTCAAATAAGAATAAATATGTGGCTACAGCAAGGCCGGTATATGGAACATTTGATTGCAAATGTTTCGTTTGTTAATAAAAAAAATTGTTTATTGTTATAAGATATAATATTTGATGAATATAATAATAGAGAAATACTTTGTTAAAAAACCTCCGTCATTTCAAGAAACAAAATTATATCTAGGTCATCTAGCCATTATGATCAATATATAAGTATTATCATTTCCCTATATCATTATAAGTTACTTTGGTCAAAATATAAGGGACCATTTATTTTCGAATTCTTGATCTCCATATCTCTTCACAATGGCAGCGTTGTGACATGGAACCCCATCTTGCTGTATCCACATATTTTATCTCATTTGAGGAGGCAAATTGTTTAGAAAACTAGCCTTCTTGAATTCAAGGCACAAAATCATATCTATTTCTCCAAATGAAGGCATACTACCACAATACAGAAAAAAAATTAATGGAATAGAATTAACATAAAACACGCTGCAGATCGCTGACGGTTAGAAATGGATAAAAATTGTATTCGAAAAAATGAAATTATCTTTCGAATGACATGATAAAAAAGGTATGTCCCGGGAGAAAAAATATTTGATAGCGCCGTGACGACTGGCGTCTTTATTTATTCCGCAGATTTTTATACAAATCTCAGGTCGACAATGACTTGTTCAAAACGCCATTCACAGAATGAAAAAATATTCGGACGTTTTCGCCAAAATTGGGGTTACCAAGATAAGTGAATCACCCTGTACTCCATTCAGATTGCAAAATATCCGCTTTTGATTGATTTCAGGCAATTCTGGACCACAATGGTTTGAGAGACTCAAATCTGGAATTTTATAGTCTGGAATATGGGAGAAAATTGGGAATGTTTTCGTAATAAAATAGGGTCTATTCGAAAAGTTCAAGTTGTCTGCATATATGAAGAGGAACGATGTTTAGAAAAAATACCCACCAAGAAGTAAAAAAATCTCATGGAGTGAAAAGAATTTAAGCAGTTATTTTTAGCATGTGATTGGGGATATTTTACTGAGTAGGCTTAAACTAACGTGCTTTCAAAAAAATAAAAAAAAAATACGATGTTGAAAAAGCAGGTACCTTGGTGACTGATCTGGAAAGATGGACATGATACCCAAATCCGACCCTGCTGGCGTACCTGTGTGAGCAGTGCATCCTACACACCCACTTGTATAAAATAAATTGTCAACCGGGCTGCAGTTCTAGGAAGCAGACCGTGTCTGCTGTGATCCTCAGATAAACCCCATTAAGTACAACTAGAGACAATACTATTTCAATGTGTCAGCGGCCACTCCGTATGCAAGCCCGTACGCACATATTTATCTACTCCTTGCCCTTATTGGTGAACTATGTCATTGAGTTTTTTATATTCCAGGTTGTAAGGTATCTCTTGATCTGACATATCACAATGCATTCTACCATTAGAGATGATAAATCTGGGATGAATTTTCTGTGGATGGAGCAAGAAAATTGCTCAATAGCTCGATAGTTCAAACTATCATTCAGGAATATGTTTGAAGTGTATATTTACCACGAAAAGTGCAAATTTCGAAGTATTCAAATATCGATATATTTTGATATTTTCTGTGAATTTTTTTGATAATTCTATTGGTAGGTACTACTGATTTTTACATTGTTTTGTTAGATGATACGAAGCTCACAGCTCAGTTAAATGAAACAGGTAAAAAGTTTTTCTCAAGAAAAAAAATCACGAAGGTATAAATAAATAATGAAATGAAACTGGCGATAATACTTTATTTTTTGGGTCGTGGCCTTGTGACTTCAAAGACTGACCATAGAGATCGATTTTTTTATTCTTCAGAATTAGGCATTAACTTTTCCATTTCATGCGGAAACCTGAGAAATGAATTGAAAATGTGTAGGAAAGTGTTTTCGAAAATGCTGAAACAGAACGGATTGTGAACTCTGTAAAACTATGAACCAATTTTCGACAGTGAAAATAACCACAATATCATTGTGGGGTTCAAAGCAACAAAAATTTAATGAAAAATGTAGAAATAAATAATGAGAAACTAAGAACTTCATTGTTTACTGTTTAATAAGGTTTGATATTCATAATCAGAATCGGTTAAAAAAATTTAACATTTCTAAAGAGACCTTGGTTTTTATTCCTCAATTTCATAGCAGAAATTTCGTTATCGTCTGATCGAGAACTTTTGAATCACCCTGTAAAATGATAGCTAGTTTCTTCCTTTACAAAATTAAACCGTGCTGGTTAAGTTTTGTCACGCATTGAATCATGTTCGTGTCATGTAAACCACTCAGATGACTGCAGATTCTCTCTGAAGTGTAAGTAGTAGTGATGGAACCACCTTTCTTCCTTTATCACATACTGACATGAAAATTTGTAACAAAAACATTTATCAAGTTATCCTTTGATATTCTCTATATTTCTTCTTATTAAAACTTTCCTTCAACTCACGAAATTTTATTCATTCCTTTTTGTTCAAAAACACAAAACTTGCTTTAAAAACGATCAGTTAAAAAACAATGGTCCAAGTGTTATCAAGTTGGTTGGTGATTCAAGATACAATCGAGATTCTCGATAGTGGTTCCATCTATGTGCACAACAATAATTTGTTACTTATTCGGTGCCACTAAATGGCGAATGCGCAGGGCTGCCTGAATGAGCTCTAGTCATCAGTATAGGCGTAATGAAGGGGGGGGGGGGGTCATTCGGAACATAACCCCCTCCATTTATTAGGAGAATTGAAAAAGTTGTTTTTTATCAATTTGTAAAAAAAAATTGAAAGATTTTCTTAACTGGTGGGTGTTGACCACCACCCCGATTACTCAACTCTACTCTACACTTACTTATTTTCATATATCTTCTATTCATGCTCATGTATATCCGAGGAACATTTGACTGATCATACAAATATATTGAAAAACTGTGAGTTCTTGAAATTTCAAAACTGGTTTCTTGTCTTCACATCATGAATAAGGTAGATATGTATAAGAGTTTGGATCATTCATTTCAAACTTTTCGTTCTTCTATGCTGTTGAATTTTTTCTGGAAGGATTCTGCATTTTCCGATACTGGAAGTCTAAACCGAACAAGTGTTTTCTGTTTTTGCTCGAAAATATATATCGTTAGTTCCTTGGACTTTCACAAGAGTTTTGTACATTAGTTTCACAGCTCAGAAGAATTTTTTTAGCTGTTCATATAGCATCATTAGGCATTAAAACAATCTCAGATTTAATACAGAGACATGAAATCAGGAGCCAGCTCGTCTGGAGACAACGAAGAAGCTATGGTAGAAAAATTCCTTCAAATTCAGAGGAGATGAAGGATGTTTTGAGTTTTTTGGTCAAATCATGTCAAAAAACAACAAATATCAAAATATTGTACCTTATTACACTCGATCGTTATTTTCGATTTGAGACTCGGAACACTGAAAAAACAATAATGACATTTTTTTATCAGTCGAAAATGACATTAGAATACTAAGAATTTATTTCTGTAATCATAATCAATATAATAATATATCCGTGATTTTATTTACAAAAAATTCTCATTCTTTGAAAATTATTTCCTCAGTTACAAATGGTATATTTGTTCACCTGAAGAAAAAAGAAATTGGTGTGCAAATAGAGATATAACGAGTCCCTCAATGATACATATCATCAGTATGTGGATTATTCCTTTTAACACTTGAGATAAAAAGAGAAACACCTTTTTCAAACAAACGATAAGCAATCAAGTTAAACCAGCTTCAAAACGTGCTTTGGCCAGGTGAATACCACTATCGAAGTCGTCTTGGTAAACATTGAATACCGACAGTAGCAAAGGCTGTAAAACACAAATCTTATCAACAAAGCAATGATGATAGCATTAAAGAATCAAGAACAGATCTCGAGACCACAGACAGAGAAAGCGATACGTAAAAAAAACCAGCTCGAATCTGTCACGATGTCCCCTGTCCTGTCAGGCAATCCTGTCTAAAACAAAAAAATGCAACGCCTACTTTGGACCTACGCTACCTGAGTGTTGCGTCAGAGCCCACTATAAATAACCACGACAGAAACCCTTGTTAACTGGGATCTTTTCAACATCAGATTACAGTTGCATTTCAACCGTTCTCGCAGACTGTCAAACCTGGAGTGGTTGAATTCTAATTATGAACAGAGTCACCCCCGAACTAAGGGAAATTCTTCTGTCTTGTGTCAAAAGAATAAACAAACTTGTCCGATGAGCCAAAAATGTCCCGAGTTAATTTTTAATTGACGTGGTCCAAATGATGGCAACGACGAGGGAATTTATTGAGGAGTGTCACCTTTATTAATTAATAAAAATAACGAAGGAGCCTCGGAGATAAAATTAATTGATTGTTTCCGTAATAAGATTTGAATGGACGATAAAGGAATTGGTGTTCTCCTGAACGTGTTCCGAGAATTTTACCTGTAAGAAGACAACGTTGGACAAAATTCTCGTTGCAATCAATATCGAAAAAGGAATTCCTAACAAAATTGATCTTAGCATCTCAATCATTGTTGCCTTTTGGTCAACAATAGTCTGGTTCTTTGTTCACATCATCATTGAGGATTTTCGATACATTTTAGGTATTATGTGTTTCGAAACTGAATGAAAAGGTGCCGAATGAACTCCTCTTTATGAATTAAAATCAGTAACATACTGGTAATCCAGCCGGTGTGGAGGTCTTACTCATTCTGCTCACTTCTGAATTCCTAATATTTGAACGTATCTGTATTACACTTCCTGATTTTTTTTGCCCTGGGCACTACATTAATTCAAATTGCAAAATATTCCTTCACTAGGTAGCTGAAGGTTTTTTTTCTACACCAAATCTACATTCGGTGTAGTTAATACAACCAGGTTTTTTCTGATACTTCTTGAATTGCTTCTAGAAAATATTGAGTTTCCTTTTTTAAACTTCAAAACTTTCAGAAATTGTAATATATGTTTCAGTTGAGAAATTTTTTTTCTGTTATTATCGATACTTTGACATTATTCATCTAGAAGAATCTCAGGGATTCTAACCTCTTTCACCATGATAGATCTAGTTGATATTATCACGTCGGAATGTTCAACTTGTATCAATCCTAAAAATTAAATATATCATCCAGAAAAGTTTATTTTTGTTTTACTTAGGTACCAATATTACACCCAAACCTAAAGGTCTTCTTCTTGCTGAATTTACTCATTCAATTGGTTTTTCGTTATCAATAACTAAAAAAAATGATTCTCTTCCTTCTAATTCATTTAATCTGCTCTTCAAAAAAATTTACTACGAGAAAAATGTATACCTATACACTACGATAGCTATGAAATCTCAAAATATTCAACACAATTTCGATCGAGAATCAATTCTGATATTTAATTTTTGTCCTGAAAACGTCTTCCAACCGAAAGCACCAATCAGATATAACATCTTTGATGAATTATGCAAAAAAAAGAACGAAAATTACTTATGGTATGATTTCAATTCGTATATATCATATATGGTATTACTATATTATCACTGAATCCATTTATTGTAATTTTCAGTTGAATTTCACGTTCATCAATTTTCAAGGTCTACATGTAGAATGGATTTTGATATCAGAATAAATAATTTATATTGGATCAAAAAATAGTGATCCAAATTTATCTTCGTATCTTCTCAGAAAAACCACAAAAAATCAGTTCCAATATTTTTTTTTCAAGTAGGTACCTATGTTAAATCACTTCCTTGACAGGAAATCCAAGAATATCAATATATCACTGATTATCGCGTGTTCCTTAAAACCATTAAAAGATTATCAGGACGAAAGTCAACAAGATAACAAAAATATTATCTGCCAGAATATATACCCATAGCGACACTCCGAAAAATGTTATTTCTCATTTCAAATCTTTAGAATCGGATTGTTGACTTTGTGTATGTGATTCTTATAGCGGGAAGGTGGAAAAATATAAATTTAATTTGTATTGGAAAAAAATTATCCGGAATCTTCTTCAAGATATGATTTCAATGTATATAAGATAAACAGAAACTTGTACAGTGTTCATTAATTAACTTCGGTTCGGAAAATACAGTATCATTTCTCTCTATAACTGTTTTCAACAAGGAACTGCAGCATTAAGACATTCGACGTGAGTTGTTAACATACTGTCAACTAATTATTCCTCCTACAAGCTCTTTTCACTCATTATTCGATACGAAATTTCCCATAGTAAGCATTCACCGCTGTTTACAAGATTGTCCCAGGCTTGTTTGCATCTTTTGTAGCTGTAGGCTAACACACGCTTCACAGATAAATTTCAGTTTTACAATGTAACCAATCGTCGTATATTCGTGAATGTAAAGTAATTGCTACGGCAATTCGTGCGTTCAATAAATTTTCGTTTTTTCACTGCTCGAAAGACTGTCCCGTATTTATGGAGCTCTATGCTTTGAGAGCATCTCAGGAATTCGCGAAAGATTTCGAGTAAATCACCTATTGTTGTTCCACAGCGTTAACAAATTGATAGTCTCATTGTGAATTGTTTCAGGACAGTTGGGGATTGCAGAAATGCAGAGAATATGGTTTTCAGCCTCTCGATCTAGGACGAATCAATTGTTTGTAATATAAATTTCGAATTTCACAAGACCGTATCTCATCATGAAAAAAGGCAGTATTCATGTTGTCTTTCGCTTTTTTTTCTTGTTCCGTTGACCTTGATAACAAAAGTCGATGCTTAAATCCAATAGAAAATTTTTGTCCTGGTTTCATTTTTATCTTCGAATGACGATTTTCTATAAATGAAAATACTGAAATTTTCAGTATATTACCTGCAGTAAATCTATCAGAAAAACATGCTATTTTCGGGAAAAAATTACCTCCAAGCAGTTTTTTTGCGTTAGATTACCATTCAAAAAGCTTTAATTGAACAACAAATTTTTTTTTGTCAACATTGTCAATGACAAAATTTTTGTCTTGGAAAAACGTTACACTCAGACCCCACATTTTTCAAATCAGCTTTTTGAATACTCTTCTAATGATTTTGGTGAAAGTTTTTCACGGTTTTCTCTCCCATTCTCTGAAACAAAAAACAATTAGAAAAAAATTCATTAATAATAGAAGGAAGGCCCTTGCGTTAAACTTTTGCACCAATTTGTCAGGGGCCAAATCCTTTCAAAAAATTGTTGCCTAACAACATTTCATTGCAAAAAATTCTTCCCCATTAAGTTAGATTAGGTTAGGTTACACTACTTTGAAGTGTTATTAAGACTTTCTAAAGAGTTCATGAATATATTTAAACACATATATTGAATAAAGACATATTTTTGTCTATAAGAATGCAAGTTACTTTTGCTTGGTGAGCACTCATTAGATATGAATAATAAAGTACTAATGTTTTGGTAATTTGTATGAAATTTAATATAGGAGAATTACTTCAGAACAAAAAATATCTAATAATAATTTGATGGTTCATTACTTTTTTATCCTGATTACACAAGGCATTCATGACTACCGCCAATGCAATTTCCAGTTTAATGTAGGATTGAACTTGTAATGAAGCATTAAATTAAAATAGACCTTCTTAGAACTGACCGATAGATATTCAGATGAACAATCGATATAGTTATGCCCCTGATGATATGATATCAATCATAAAAATAACTGTTCCATATAATTTCGAATCCTAATTCAATAACTTTCATGATACTTCTTAATATGAATTGAAGATTCTCTCCTAGTATCAATCAGAGAACTCCCCTTAGTGAAGTTCAGACGAGCAACACGAAAACTGATTTGGAGTGAAAGTGGGAATTATATTAATCTCTCTATTTCATTAAATTGTTGTTATATACTTTTTTGTTCTCTTTTCTTTGACGATGCTCAACACATATATCTTTGTATTTAAGCAAATAGAGCATTAATAATAATAATAATAATAATGAATTTTAACTCAGGCTTCATTATGAAACTCTAGAAAATGGGCATTGAAGAAATGCCGAATGCCCCCCCCCTTAGTTTTAGTAGAGGCGAAATTTCCAGCTCTAATCTGCTGATTCCCGTTGAAAAAAAGCAATGAATCCTTTGGCTGATCAGGCGAGACTAAAATTAATGATTTCATCCTTCATCAAAGGTGCTTTTAGTCGATCCAATTGTTGAGACTCTTAGCTGTAATCATCCCGAATGAAGGATCTTTTTCCAAGGTGGAACACCACAGTGGGGGCCCTCCACATGGGGCGCCGGCCACTGGGAACCGGAGGAAAGGTCTTCGACAAATTGTAATTTATGGAGAAGGCATCGCCCGTATTTTAGCTTACTTGCTCTAAATAAATTCACCATTTTATGTGTGGGCCCGTCAGTCCCTCTCAGATGGTCGACTGCAGCCAGGACCGAGTGTGGTTGGCTTTTGTATAACGAGCAGTTTTTTGGAATTGCAAATTCGGGTCTTGTTATAGCAGCGAGTGGTCCCCGATTTTCCCCATTGTGCATTATACTCGTTGAGTGATAGCTTTTGTGTGTGAAACTGAAGGTATTAGCTCCGGAATTACCTAGCGTCGTCTACATAAAACATCCTACTCTCAGAAATTCAATCACAAAACAACCATGCAGATGTCACGAGTTGTTTTAATTTTTCCCAATTCATCTCTCCCCAGAATCTCTTTCAATTACCTTCTAATGCCGCGGTCTAAATTTTGACGGTATATGAACTTAGAAACATGTTTCTAAGATGTCTGAATACTTACTAGTAGCCAGAACTACAGGCCTATTAAACGTTTCTGGAGAACTGGACCCATTTGAAATCTGAAAATTAAGAAGTAAAATATTCTTGAAACTTGACCACTTTCACTTATACAGGGTATGAAAAAAATTCAATTCTGAATACATTCCTATTTGAATCCTGGAATTCGTCCAAATACTTTTCAAAATATGGATAAAGAAGGGAGAAAAGAGTATTCGGTATTTTACTCTAGGTACACAGGGTGGGTCGGGAGGAACGGACCAAACTTCAGGTGTGTATTCTGCAGGTCGAAATAATTCCAAAAAACTCATATGTTGTTATCCGATTCTCATTTGTTTTCAAACTATAGGGTAATTAGAATATTTAAATAAGGTCAAATAATATTAAGTTCAAGAGTTTCTTGGACTATGGATTGGTCGCTGTGGTCGTATTAGTTGGCCTCCAAGATCTCCAAACCTCACACCATTGAACTATTATTTGTGGGGCTGGTTCAAGAACGAGATATACAAAGTTAAAGTTGACACTCGGGATGCTCTAAGTTGACGCATTAGAAATACGGCATTGCTTATTAAAGAAAAGCACGAATAAATCAGAAAAGTATCGAGAGCCCTTCGCAGACGAATGTGTTTCGAGGTTAATGGCGGGATTTTCGTCCATTTATTAAAATAATGCTATAAATGAAACCATGAGTTTTTTTTATATTATTTCGAGCTATAGAATACACACCTGGTCCGTTCCTCCCGACTCACCCTGTATACGACGTAAGATCAAAAAATCCAAAATAACTCAAAAATTATTCATTTTAGGTGCACTAACATGTTAGAACACTATCATTATTTTTCTTCGCAGAATCCAATGGAAAAATAAAACATAAAAAAATAGGGCTCTAATTCGAAAAACGAAAGTTATGAGCCATCTTGATCCCAATTTTTGACTCAATATTTGGAACACCCTGTGACGAGTTTTTCGAAATTCACAATTTTCAGTCTTCGCCTTCAAAACTGTTGAAACAGTTTGTGCATAAGATATTTCGAAAAGGAATAAGGAACATAATACCGAAAAATGAATTGGTTGAAGGTTTCGCGGCTATCGTTCAATGTAACCTGTTCTTTCGAGCAGTTCAGCCGTCGTTGTGGATTACTATATATAACTAAGTACTAATCCACGACGACGGCCGAAATGCTCGAAAGAACAGGTTACATTGAACGAACAAGTTAACATAATACCGAATACTCTTCTGTCCCTTCTTTCGTCAGTTTTTCCTCCTATTTTGAGAAGAATTTCAGCGAATGCAATGATTTTAATGAGAATGTATTCAGAATTGAATACTCTATTAGAATTTGAAAAGAAAAAACAGAAATTTTTTTTTCTCATACCCTGTACAAGGAAAGTGGTGAGGCTTCAAGAATATTCTAGCTCGGCATATAATGTCAAACAATATCATAATCCCAATTTTCAGATTTTAAACAGGTCCAGGTCTCCAGAAACATCTAATAGGCGGTCGAACTTGGTACACCCTGTATACAAGTCACTGTAGAAGAACCAACGAACTATAAATACAATGTGTTAATATTTCATTGAACATAGAACCGTCTTTTGGCAAAATGAGAATACATATTCGATTATGCACTTCTACTTCTTTTATGAGTTACCTTATGTAACATTATGACAGTTGTAGATTCATGTTGAATGTCAATCAGTCAGAATTAAAATATACTGCTCACCAAGAGTTAGAGATATCGTATTTAATCGTTTTGAAAAGTATGTAATCTTCGAGAAAATCGATGTAAATTCATTTAAAACTCAAAAACAACTTGAATCGATCCAATAAAAATCGTTATGAGACACTTCGTCAATCTGGTCGCCTTTTTTCTGAAGTTTGATTCTTTGCTTGCTTCATTGAATGTCAATCAGTCAGAATTAAAATATACTGCTCACCAAGAATTAGGGATATCGTATTTAATCGTTTTGAAAAGTATGTAATCTTCGAGAAAATCGATGTAAATTCATTTAAAACTCAAAAACAACTTGAATCGATCCAATAAAAATCGTTATGAGACACTTCGTCAATCTGGTCGCCTTTTTTCTGAAGTTTGATTCTCTGCATATAATTCATTGAATGTCAATCATTCAGAATTAAAATATACTGCTCACCAAGAATTAGGGATATCGTATTTAATCGTTTTGAAAAGTATGTAATCTTCGAGAAAATCGATGTAAATTCATTTTAAACTCAAAAACAACTTGAATCGATCCAATAAAAATCGTTATGAGAAACTTCGTCAATCTGGTCGCCTTTTTTCTGAAGTTTGATTCTCTGCATATAATTCATTGAATGTCAATCATTCAGAATTAAAATATACTGCTCACCAAGAATTAGGGATATCGTATTTAATCGTTTTGAAAAGTATGTAATCTTCGAGAAAATCGATGTAAATTCATTTTAAACTCAAAAACAACTTGAATCGATCCAATAAAAATCGTTATGAGACACTTCGTCAATCTGGTCGCCTTTTTTCTGAAGTTTGATTCTCTGCATATAATTCATTGAATGTCAATCATTCAGAATTAAAATATACTGCTCACCAAGAATTAGGGATATCGTATTTAATCGTTTTGAAAAGTATGTAATCTTCGAGAAAATCGATAAATTCATTTTAAACTCAAAAACAACTTGAATCGATCCAATAAAAATCGTTATGAGACACTTCGTCAATCTGGTTGCCTTTTTTCTGAAGTTTGATTCTTTGCATATGCTTCATGAATGTTCTGGAAAAGGTTCAGGGAAATAGGTTACGTGTTGGAAAGACAAAGGCCTGGTGAGCGACGAAAAATAACACCTGCTCAGGATCGTTTCATCACCGTTTCGGAGAGAAGAAAGCCTACATCTACGAGTACAATGCTACGGAATACTCTTCAAAATGCAGATGGGGTCCAAGTTTCCATCGAAACCATCAGACGACATTTGAGCGAGGTGAATCTA
The DNA here is from genome assembly GCA_038502775.1 of Hippodamia convergens. Classification (NCBI taxonomy): domain Eukaryota; kingdom Metazoa; phylum Arthropoda; class Insecta; order Coleoptera; family Coccinellidae; genus Hippodamia; species Hippodamia convergens. Next base: position 10,612,001 of record CM076611.1, on the reverse strand, counting down.
GGTTCTAGACGTCTATTGAATGGAGTTCCATTAACACGAGACCATAAGCGTCACAGACTGGAATGGGCATAGCGTAGTGTCCTTTTTACTGATGAATCCAGATATGGACTATTTTCAGATTATCGAAGAATAAGGGTATGAACAATCTCACGCATACCCCGTAATCGTTGCTATGTCCAAGAAGTCCATCCATTCCGAGGGGGGTAGTGTTATGGTATGGGCCGGGATATGTTTCAACGGGCGCGCAGATCTACACATTTGTCTTGGGAATATGACCGCCTTACACTATAGGGAGCATGCCATTGACAATGTTTTGCCAAATTTTCACGCTGCTATTGGTGAAACTTTTCAATTTCTAGACGATAACGCTAGACCGCACCATGCAGCCATAGCTGAGAATGCGGGCGAGGAGCTTGGTATTCCACATTTACCAATACCTCCGCACTCACCAGATTTGAATTGCATAGAACATGCATGGAATATGCTCCAAAGAAGATTAGATTACCTACCCCAGAATCTTTAAATGATCTTAGAGAGCTTCTGCCCCGTTTATAGAACCAAATTCCTCAAGAAATGTTCAACAATCTCAAGTGGAGCAGTTTAGTTTTCTAAGTTGATTACTTCCTCTAAATGAAACTGCGTACTCGATCTATTTACTACAGACGCTCGGGAAAAAAATAGCAAAAATCTGGTCTTTTTTCAACCAAGCACAATTGGAGTGCAATAAGAAGTCTCCATTACGATGGGGCTACTCTAAGGGACAGCCTGAACACTCTCAACTAGTTCCAAAATAGTTGTCACAGACACTAAATAATGTTGAAAACAGATTAGGAGTTCTTGATTAACACAATGTATTTTTTATAATAATTCAAAAGGTTTCAGGGCTATTGATTCACCAAGTTTATTGATTCTGGATATTTGAAATCATTTGTTGCCAACCAAAACAACAACATATTTTGTTCCAACTACCATCTCCATGCCAATGTTTCATTTCATGATTAAATGTAAATTCCTAGTGGAAAATGTCACTTTTCTTCAATTGGCCGACTGCCCTCCTCAGCTGTCATAAATATCTCAAGGATAGTTCATAAGAGGAAAAAATCGGAATGTTCTCTTCCAAATCGTATTCCAATATGTGGAGAACGCTCATTCGACAGAATACGTTTGAATCGAATAGAGAAAACAATGAACTAAACCACGAACAGTATTGAAGCGATGGTTGCCTGATTGCAGTAATGGTTCAATTTTTAACTCTGCGGGTAACCTATTCAGAGCACAAAAGGCATGATTATACTTCTAGAAAACACAAAGCACCTAATGCATATATATTAAAATCTTAAATGTTTATTTTCTTGGGTTCGCACAGATCGTTTCATCCTTTATCTATAAGGAGCTTTAGATTTATTATCAATTTCCGCTTTTTAACTTCCAGATTGAATTCTTTCCGATTGTTCTCTGTTGGCCTCCATCGCAAATTAAAGATGAAACGTCTCAGAGCAGATAACGTTGAAATGTATGGGAGTTTCTTTGAATCAGAAATGAAGGACTAATACAGGGAAAAGTTTTCTTAGCCATAAGCATTAAATCATTATTAGAAGGAATCACTTACTTCTGGTTATGACATACAAAAACTGAATGGGTATCGATAATGAAGAAGGAACGAAATGGAAATTTGATTAATTTTAAAAGATAAAAAGAAGAGGTGCAAGGTTCAAAAGACCTTTCAGGTTAATTCAAAGCACTGGCTTAAACTCAGAGGATTCACAAGAGCCAGCGATTATACACAGTGTATTCAAATTCTTTTATCAAACAACCTGAACTTCAGGGGAGAACTTAAAATTCGACAAAACTATCACAGAAATTCGTCTACCACAAAAAAAGATGTTCAAGTTTTTTCGTGGATATTAACCTTTGGATGTTTCTAAGAAGAGTTTACTTTCCACTTCAAGAAGCTGGCGATGATTATGAAATAATTCTGATCTTTCAAGATCGGAATGGGATAACAAAAATCAAAATATCAAAAATTGTGCAAATTCAGTACATCTACATTTCAAGTTTGATTATTCAGACAGGAAAATTGATCAATCTAAATCAGACTTTGAAGGAAATGTCGACGAAAGTATTGATATTATTGGAGACAAAAATTATACAGTGAAAAGAAGCGAAACGTCTCTTTATCTCTAGTACTAAAAACTGACTAGATAGATGGCTCTGAAATCGTGCTTTCTGAAATTTCCGATACAGATTACTGTATTCTATAAGGAGCGCGAAATTCAAAGATAATCATACCTATTAAATTGAAAATTGACTTTGTCTAGCCCAGAAAATAATATCCTGTACGATAAATCAAAAAGAGAGTTTTTATTGTGCTCAAGATGTTATTTTTAACACTAACTTTGTATCTTATCGCAGTTGTATTTGCTAAATTTTTTTTAAATGAAGAGATTTGAATAATTTCTGTACCTACATCTGAGTTTCCAGTTGAAAAAGGTGCTGGAATGTTTGCCTGGAATTAGAATAGTTTTCTTCATATATTTAGTATGATTTCTTTATGAATCGATTTACCTATTTGTGACATTGACTGCTGTAAGTGCAACTCTTCCTCTTCACGCTTAACAATTTAATTGAACATAATAGAACAAATTTTTTTTTCCTCAGTGTTTTATAAGAATTGCACCCTCAAAGATTCTGTTATTGCTGGACTTACTCCAGGCTATGATTTCAATTTTAACCGCCAATTTCTTATTTCTTCTCCATAATCTTTGATTGGAGGAATTGACTCGATCTGATCATTGTTTTGATGAATTTCAATATACAAGAGATATGTAATTTTTTCCTTCTCGCCTTGAAACGCCAGCGAAATTATCGGATCTTCCTGAAAGTACATTGTGAAGAAGAAGTTTGGATGAGTCAATTATGCTTTTTTGTAGATCTACAAATTGATTTTTTTCTTCATAGAACGATCATGAAATTCTGAATGAGACAAAGTGAAATTTCATCATGTTTGCAATGGAGGGTCTTCTCCATACCATAATTAAAATTGACCCATAGGGTGCGTACCATAGTTGGCGATCGCAGTACCACTACAACATTGTTTTCACATGGCTGTCTAGAGTTTTCCGCCCGAACATGGTGATTAACTACCAAAGCATAAATCAAAGGATCACGGTGTCGAAACAGTGTTTGATCAGATGATCCAGCAACAAATCCAGAGGTCAATAAGTCCTCGTGATGTATGCCGCGATTGTGGTACATAATCGAACAGCTAATAACGGACTTAATACTGTAGTCATGACGCCTATTATATCTTCTAGATGACTTATATTAATTAAAGTCGTGTTTTCGGCCAAGAAGGGAGGCATGCTGGACAAATTTCCCATTATCTTATGATCATTGTTGAGTGTAAAATAATAGTGTAGTGACCGGGGAGTGGTCGAAAATGCAAGTAACGTTTCTTATAATGAGATTGTCTAAACGCCGCATGAGACCAACACCTCCACCTTCTCGGTGTATTGAAGATCGATGGATTCGGGAAATTCAGTTACCTGCCAGCGGTCATCATTGGCCTCATCCATCGCTTTATGTGGATCGAAGAATAAATATTTGATATAAACGGAGCGTTCTTTCACGAACGTTGCCATTCAAACGAAAACTATTCTATGGGAGCTGATGAAAACAGCTCATGCTGTGGGGGTCTACTTTGATGTTCGCAACACCCTGTTTTCTCTATCTTTCATGTTTATGAATTCATAAATCTTCATTGGTCCTGTGAGACAAAGTACATTACAAAAGTTACATGAGAAAAAAATCAAATAATTCTCAAAAGTATAAATATAAATGAAAGATCTGTCACACAAAAAAGATACATTAACAGACACAGATTCACTCGAATATTGAGCAATACTAGAGTATTGCCTAGTAGTTCTTTCAGTCTGTTTTTGAAAACTCTAAGGGTCAAAACTTCATATACTTCTCGCAACAATTAAAGGAACAGAAAAATTTCGAAAATTTTTGGGTGTTTTTCAACAGGCTGTATCTCAGTGATAAATGGTCGTATGAGAAATGGAAAAATCAACTTTTGAAGCTAGAAAACTCTAGTTTCTGAATTTATTGGTAAACAATTTTTTAGAGTACCGACAACCATGCATTCTTCGGATGGAGCACGAAGTAAAATGAATTTTTTTTAATTTTTCCAATTTTTATTTTTGTTCTACGAGAATGGAAAAATTTTTTTGAGCTAGACCAATGCAAAAGCCGCATAGCCTGTTTATTCAGCTCTAATTTGTTTTTCAATACCCTCGGAAATGACCTTTTGTATTCGAGATATCCAATTTCGAATGCAGAAGGAACCTTTTTTACTCAATTGCCGATATCTCCGGAACTACTGGAGGCCTAGCAAACCGAGAGCTGCTTTCTTTTTCTGCAGAAAATTTCCCAATTTTTCCATGCGCGTAGAGCAAAAATAAAAATTCGAAAAATTCTAAAATATTTTTCTTCGTGCTTTATCCGAGGATTGCATGCCGGTAAAAAATGCTAACGAATAAATTCAGAAACAAGAGTCTTCAAGCTTCAAAAGTTGATTTTTCTATTTCTCATACGACCATTTTCACTGAGATACAGCCTGTTATTCGCGATTTCGTTGAACGCAGTGCCATGTGCCACAGATAGATGCATGCAGACTGCAGTCGTTTTACTCTTGTTTTTCTTGAAACATCGTGTTGAAAGTTCAATAAAGTTACGAGATATCTGGTGATATATAGTTGGTAGTTTGCAAGGTGTTTAGTTTGATCCCACTGTTTATCAAAAATCCGCTGAAAGTTGACGTTCTGTCAAATTCAGTTGGAAGTTGGGTTTATTATAATAGTATATTCTAAAACAAGTTGCAGAATGAGCTCCTATTCCAACACGAATAGCATGAGTGTTGGAATTGCCTTCTGCAACGAGTATTAGACGGTATTTTCTCTATTTCAGTCAATTTTTGTGAAAAACCTCTCGAAATTCAAATGAAAATTCAGATTAGTGACTTTTGTTTTGTAGCTTGGCAGTTGGTGTGACATACGAAATTTGACAGATCACGGAATTTGAATTGATTTGATTCGAAACTTGATCAGATCGGAGGTCAGTACTGACAATCATAAAACGAAAAATATAACTGAAAACAATGCTGTAATGAGTTTCATTACAGCACTACTTTTAGTAAGAAAAAGAAAAATTCTTTGCCTTTACGAAGGCACATCGAGAACATTTTTGAAACATAGATGAATTCAAAATAGTAATCATCGAAATGAATACCATTTTCAATTCCCAGGCTCAGAGATCTTTTATCATGAGGTTGGAGAAATGATATTAGATTTTGTCACTGAGATGAGAGATATACCGGTTTCGGCCTTGTTGAGCCTCATCAGTATCCCGCACATCTTCAGGACAAAATCTTCATAAAAAACTTCAGAATTTATAGCAATTGGTTGTGAAGTAATGAGTAAAATATTACAAAGTACTAAGGTGGTGACATCCAATTGCGTCAAAATGAAGTTTCACATCTCCAATCAAATGCAAAAAAAGAAATCTGTACTTCCTCTTTCACTGAATGAGATTTTAGCAGTGGCTCTATTCAGGGCCCGCTTGCTAGTTTCTCAAAGTGATGGAAACGCCCAATTCTTTTGTGACTGTGAAGCCTGATGTTTTTAAGAAAACAAAAAAGAATTGGGCGTTTCCATCACTTTGAGAAACTAGCAAGCGGGCCCTGAATAGAGCCACTGCTAAAATCTCATTCAGTGAAAGAGGAAGTACAGATTTCTTTTTTTGCATTTGATTGGAGATGTGAAACTTCATTTTGACGCAATTGGATGTCACCACCTTAGTACTTTGTAATATTTTACTCATTACTTCACAACCAATTGCTATAAATTCTGAAGTTTTTTATGAAGATTTTGTCCTGAAGATGTGCGGGATACTGATGAGGCTCAACAAGGCCGAAACCGGTATATCTCTCATCTCAGTGACAAAATCTAATATCATTTCTCCAACCTCATGATAAAAGATCTCTGAGCCTGGGAATTGAAAATGGTATTCATTTCGATGATTACTATTTTGAATTCATCTATGTTTCAAAAACTACTTTTAGTACTGTAATGAACTCATTACGATACTGAAATAGAGAAAAGCTATATTCACTTATCTAACGTCTCCGCTCGGAATTTGTTGTAACCTAAATAGGCGTGGTGCGTTATCTATCCTATATTTATGTTTGGGATAGATGACGCATGACGTTTCAGGATAGATGACTTACAATATTTTTTAATTTTCAGACCCGAAATGCCTTCTTGTTACAATGTCGTAGGAGTACAAGGGGGAAATGGACACAGGAGGACTTGAGTTTTCTACAAGACGACGAGACATTTTGAACCAACACATGACTTGAATTGGTTGAGGCTTTCGCAGCCATCGTTCAATGTCCCGTCCCTCATTTCTTCGAGCATTTCGGCCGTCGTCGTAGATTTATTCTGGATGTTTCGCTAGTTCGAATTTCTGGTATCTTCAAGAGTTATACTTTCACGAGACGTTTCAGCCGAATTGAGCTATCAAATAGGCTGACATACAGTCGAACTGGCGAAACGTCAAAGATGAATCTATGACAACGGCCGAAATGCTCGAAAAAACAAGTGACATTCAACACATGCCTTTCTCGTTATTGGATTACACACTTCTGACGATAATATCTTGTAAACCCTAATACGATCGCGAGCTACGTACTAAATGAACGTTGTTGTTGTGACGTCACACGGATCCATCGCCAGCCTGGGAAACTAAGCTTAGCCCTTATGTTAATAACTCGATATCTAGGACACTATGGACGTAGGTATCCAAATAATTTTGTCACCCAGTATTTTTAAAATCTAAAAATTTTTCATTTGGGTTTTTCTCGAACGATAACTTAGAGTAAATATTTTAATAGTTACTAAGAGTTTGGTATGTATGTATATGATGTTGATAATTATTATCAGTAAAGAATTCATAAAAATTTCTTAATCTTCAATGAATCAATGATACGATAAGGGATTAAATGAGATTCAATACTTGATTTGTTTCTGGACTATGAACACACAAGCCTGCTTAAGTTTCTTATTTCCTGTTATTGCTCTATTGGATTTTTTGAAATTTTTTTTGTCAGTAATCTGCTTATAGCGATTTATATTCAAATCGAGAGGGTACCTTTAGGGTACCTATTTAAGAAATTAACATTGAAATTATTCATTTATATTTCATTTTTTCCACAAAGAATTGAATACAAGTGTCATTAATGAACCAGCGATTCATTTATCCATAATCATCCACTAAATGAGTTGTTTTGTCTGAAAATTCTTGTTGTGGTCCCTCTGGAAGATCGAGACATAACTCGCCTCTATCGGAAGTCCAATCCTTGTGCACCATCGATACATGGGAAACCTGCTGCTCGTACCATCGAGTAGGTACACTTAAATTATCTGCGGTAATACTTGAGATCCGAGCCAATGCACGCTGCAACGACTCCACGCCCAAAGATGGACAGTAACCAATGGGCAATGGTAGGCCTGGTGCATGGCAGATCACGTGGATGAGGTGTCAATTCCACGAACTTGAACCTTAAGAAGGATCAAGCCCCGACGATAATCTCATGTACCATTCTGGTAATGGTAATTAATTTCTTAGATATAATATCGGCAAAAAATGTATTGAAATTTTTATGGACCAATGAAATAATCTTGTTCATTTTAATCACCCTCTAAATTTCATCAACTTTACATAAAAAACATAAATTTATTGAGTTTGAAGGTATCAAGAGTTTATTTTTGTTCATCAAAAACAAATTTTGAATATTTTTCATTATTCAAGCAGCAAATGCGTTGAAAAACAAAAAGAATAAAGAGGTAATTGAATCGATTGATGAATGAATTGATCGGAACAAGTCAGAAGTTATTCGCAGATTCACAAAATATCGAAGAAATCAATTTACAGCTAATAACCTGTATGAACCTGCATAAAAAATATTTTTCCATCTAAAAATAGAATAATTTATTTCCTTATCTCCTCCTATCATTGAGAAACAATAAAAAACTCAAAACAATCAGGAATGGTAGATTTTTCGTCTGCAAGTCATCAAGTTGTTTTGCAGATATTGTGGTATACCTTACAGCACTTAGAGGGTTCGAGCTCTCCTCAGTCCTCAGTTTGATTGCCAAATCCTATTCCTATTTCTCAAAAACATCAATTGTAAATCTTCATAATGAGATCGAGATTATTCAGAAAAAATTCTTGCTATATTAATATTAGGAAACATGGCGTTCATTATTATGGTACACCCTACGTAACCTCTTGAGGGACTTATCATTTAAAAAGCTGGAATCTAGGCGCATCATATCCACTTTGCTGTTCATGCATAAAATCATAAACGGACCAACTAATTGCCACCAACTCTTGGCACGCGTTCTATTTTCTGTTTCTCAATGCAATCGAATAATATTATATTACATGTCTTCGCACCCTATTCGAACATGGGCCTCAACCCTCCCATGTACAGAGCTCTCATGATGTAGATATATTTTTGCACATATGGTGAGTTCAGAAATCATATCGAAAGACTCTTTTTGCTTTGATTTAGTAATTACTGATAGGTATTTTTTTTTGTGTAGTGATAGTACTCGAGAATTTTTCACTATTTCATATTTAGAATGTAGTCTATTATTGGCCTTAGGTCTGTTGATTACAAATAAAGAAATAAAAATAAAAAATATGGGTGGAGCAGAATTCGCATGAAATTGTAGAAAATTTTTTCAAGAACAATTTTCACTTAATGTGTGGGGTGGTAAAATAGGCTATGTTTAGTATAACAACAAAGCTTCTTCTTAAATGTTTTCAAATTAACAGTGGCTCATCAAACAAAGATCTATAGAAATCAGAACAGTGTTAAAGAATAGTGTATTCTTATACAAGTTGCAGAATGAGCTCCTATTCCAAGACAAATGCGGAATTCGAAAACGAGCGAGTTTTCGAAAGCATGAGTGTTGGAATTGCCTTCTGCAACGAGTATTAGACGATATTTCCTCTATTTCAGTAAAGTTTTATCAAATATTCTCGAAATTCAAATAAAAATTCAGGTTAGTGACTTTTATATTGTATCTTGGCAGTTGGTATGATTTAAAAAATTTGACAGAATACGGAATTTGAATTGATTTGATTTGAAAATTGACAGGATTGGAGGTCAGTACTAACAACCACAAAACGAAAAATACAACTGAAAACAATACTGTAATGAGTTTCATTACAGCACTACTTTTAGTACTTTAATTAACTCATTACAATACTGAAATAGAGAAACAAAATATTACCCTGTCAATTTGTTATCAAATGGTGTGAAAGAAGTATCAATTATAGCTTGTATACTGAATTTCAGTTGAATTTCTTGTGCACTGTAGATACTTTAGGAGAGAAACTTGAAAAAAATTCTAACTTTAACACCTTGTATCTCGAACACAAATAGCTTTCGGTCCCGTGTTTGTGAGACATTTTTTCTCAAAATTACTCAATTAATCTCTTCTTTTCGTTTGTACTTTCAATTAAGAAACATCCTAAATCCGACCTTTTTAAGGCATACAAAAAAAACCATCGATATGTGTAAAAGTTTGCTTCTTTGCCACAAAAAAAATTGTACACTACAAATTTATTGTAGTATCGCTTTCATTTAGGACAAAACATATGTATAAAAAATTCTCTTAATAGATCTTCAATATTTAGAAATTTCCATTTATCCCGAATTATCTCTTCTTTCAATTGAATACAGGTGTTGCGAAAAGAGAAATACTATGATGTTGAGATAATCGTGAACTCGAGTACTCGTAATAGCATTACCCCAATATCAACTTAGAAGATTAAAATTCATTCATCTTTACCGAATACACTATTTCAAAGGACGTGAAATTCTAGCCTCGTATTTTATTATGGAGTCTTCGGAAACTTTTTTCTCGGCCCCCGTACGTTCGTTATAGCGCTATGTGACGACCGCGGCCGTGCTCTCTCAGGACAGCCACTATCGATTATCCCGCACGATCATTATTCCTGCTGTCAATTCCTGCGGTATTTGTAGTAAGTCATCCATGAATTCTGATGCAGTAGTTGAGTGTCTCGAGACCAGATCTAGATTATTGCAGTTATTGCTTCCAGCCCACGCAAGCTCGCGCTGAGGATCCGGCCAATTTTGTAATTATTCCTTCGTACTGGCAGTTTTTTCACTTCATTATCCCATCACGATCGCCCCTCCAAGAACCGAGAGCTTTTTATTTCATTCAGGAGTCATCTCATTTCGGAATAACAATCAATGTAATCCGAGTGTACGCGTGGAATACGTTATCCTTGACGTTTCTTCGAAATGCTCGATCTGAACGCAACGACGTGCACGCAAACCGAGTCAATAACACTAAAACGAAGGCGTATCTTCAACTAAGAACCGAAGATCGAAAAGATCTCTCAGAGACTCTAGCATTCTGGATGAACTTTAAACATCTCACGGTACTTTTATAAGGATTACAGATTGTAGATTTTCAGAGAGTTCCATTGGACTGAGACCTTAAGGTCTAATATGTGCCCCCCCCACATCAGAGCATTTTCTGCGTTAGCTAGCAATGTCGAGTCATTTTGTCACTATACTCTGTTCAAATTTAAGCTAGAGCAATAAATACAAACAGAATCGTCTGGTTTGCGCACAATAAAGCTCGTATTGGTCATACGGTCATAACAACGCTCCCTTCGACCGCCCTAAAAGATTGCCAGGGTCAGGGCCGCCGCCAGACATTTTGCCGCCCCGGCAAAATAAAATTTCGCCGCCCCGGGAAAATTATATTTTGCCACCTTGCTTTGCTATTTTGAGTTTGGGCTTCATAACAAACTCTTTTACAATTTAATCAAGGATATTTCGTTCGTTTCTGAATTTTTTTCCCCTTGATCAAATTGTAAATAACTTTTTTTGAAGATGACTTCTCTTGTATAATCACATGAACTTGCTTAAACATAAATGAAACTCAACATATCATTTCAGGAACTGGAAAGTGTAAATAGAAAATATAACTATAAATATGTATCATACAAAAATATATTAAATAGAAAATAACAAAAAGAACATATATACCGGCTATCGTATGTATAAAAGTGAACTAGAACCATCAGACTAGAATATTCGAACTCAAATAAATTTGTTCCTTTTCACCTTCATCTCGCAAAGTCATGAATTGTTTGAAATATATCGAGATTATTGACTCTCTCATATTCAATGGATATAATGACTAGATCAGATAATCTATCTTGGGCCATTGTTGATCGTAGGAAATTTTGTATTAGTTTCAACTCTGAAAAGCTTCTCTCGCCAAAAGTATCCCAAAAGTATTTTCCATATTTTATAAAATCATTATACGACAGTTTCTACGATACACGATACCGATTAGTATAAATGAGTATGTAAAAATTCTCAATCAGGCGGTAAGGTATCATAATAATAATAAAATAAATCAATCGATTCAAGTACAAATGCATTTGTATAATATATGTCAAATAAAAAATTCAGAATTTTAAAATGCATTCACATACAAAATATCGAAACAATGAAAACGCTCTCTGCTTTGTATGTACGAAGCTAAATGATCTCATGTTAAAGGAAAAAAAAATACAGGTTTTGGTTTTTGATTATTCTTAGTTCCAAGGCAGCACAGCTCTCGTATGTAAGAAAAATTCTGGACAATGATATTCGGGACAAAATAAGGTACCTACATGACCCTATTACATTTATTACCTGTTCTTAAACTCTGGCATCTGATTAAGTAAATGAAAAGAGGTCAATATAAATCTTAAGTATTCACCTGTATCTTATGATGATTATTATAATAATATTGATATATTCTTCTACTATGACCATTATCCAATACATCAAGAACACTAATCTGCCTCAAATTTCAGGGAGGCATATTTTCAACTCATTTAAAGGCGCCTTTTCGAATTATCGAAACGACGCTTTATGATTAATATGCGTATCTGGGGCGATCATTGAAAGACTAAAAAAAATCACCTACATCATTGTTAATAAGCAGAGAGCGCCTTATACTTATTATCGTTTAAATGTGAAATCCGACGGTAAAAAAATACGGAATTATAGAATTCATTCAATTTTGTAGGGTAATTCAGTTCGAAAATCATAACTCCGAAGACAGATGAAAGATTTTTATTATGTAGCACTATAAAGTGTTGCAAAAATATTGAATATTGTGACGACACTGAGGACTAACGAGTTGATACACTTATTTCTCGAGTATTATAGACCCCTCCCGAATATTAAAATTTAGAATTCCGATTGGCAAACTGAAATTAAGAATCATTACTGAATTATCCTAAAAACTTTAGTCCCAGATGTTCATCAAAGGGACCGACCGTCTTGGTAATAAACTCGTAAACAAGGGAGTGTAACTAGGAGTAGAGGCATTGGCGAAATTTACAACCTGACAGGGATATTTATTTATGAGTAGAATGCTGCATCTTCGATCGTATTACTCTTGTATTGGTTTTAATTGCATTTTTATCTGGTTATTTGTGTACACGTGTGATATATTTGGTTGACCAGGCTCAAGAAGCCGCCCCTGAGTCTGGTCGTGCTTTTCACTTTCAATAACAGGCGGGTTTTCGATTTCAAAGGAAAAAAATCTAGTATGACGAAACTGCTTTTGCCGCCCCTAGAATTTGCCGCCCCGGCAGACTGCCGGTTTGCCGGCCCTGGCGGCGGCCCTGGCCAGGGTCGTACTCGGAACTATGCTCAAGAAGGTAATTCAGGAAACACCAGAGTTTTAGAGATTTAGGTCGAAACACCAGATTTGGGTGCTTTCCATTCAGTTAAAACTGAACGATTTTATGAAATCTCCTCGATTCGACTCTGGACGGAAAGTAACTATCCGAAAGCTCTCCTACCGCTGCGCGATCCTCATTTTATTGCTCTCGCTTAGGTTTGAACAAAGTATAGGGGATTCGGAGTTCTTGCTAACGGATCCAGAGTCCAATACCTCAGGGAGGTATTATACAAGCTGCAGTCGGAGATCTAATGCCGCTGTTTTCTTCTAGAACAGAACTATGATAGTTTGGTGTCCAATACTAATACACTGCTCCACGCTCCACAAGAGTTAGGGATATCGTAGTCAATCGTTTTGAAAAGTACGTAATCTTCGAGGAAATCGCTGTGAAATCATTTAAAACTCAATAACAACTTGAATCGATCCAATAAAAATCAGTATGAGACATTTCGTCAATCTGGTCGTCTTTTTTCTGATGTTTGGTTCTTTGCATATGTTTCAAGAATGTTCTTATTTTGAAATGGAGTCAGTTCATCAACAGCTTCGATTTGAAACGAGTTTTCTGAAAATGCCAAGACGTAAATTAACAAACGCTGAGGCTAATAGGACTATCAGAATGCTACAGGGTGACCTAACTCAGGTTGTTGTAGCGGAAAGGCTCCAAGTCAGCCGAAGTATGATATCTCGATTTTGGAATAGGTTCAGGGAGACAGGTTCCATGTTGGAACGACGAGAAACAACACCTGCTCAGGATCGTTCCATCACCGTTTCGGCGAAAAGAAAGCCTACATCTACGTGTAGAATGCTACCGAATACTCTTCAAAATGCAGATGGGGTCCAAGTTTCCATCGAAACCATCAGACGACGTTTGAGAGAGGTGAATCTACACATCTGTCCTGGGAATATTGGTGAAAGTTTTCCATTTTTGACGATAATGCTAGACCGCACCGTGCAGCCATAGTGGAGAACGCTCTCGAGGAGCTTGGTATTCCACATTTACCAATACCTCCGCACTCACCAGATTTGAATTGCATAGAACATGCATGTGATATGCTCCAAAGAAGATTAGATAATCATCAACCTACCCCAGAATCCCTAAATGATCTGAGAGAGCTTCTGCCCCGTTTATAGATCCAAATTCCTCAAGAAATGTTCAACAACCTCGTGTGTAGTTTGCAAAGAAGATGTCAAGCTGTTATTAATGCCCTTGGAGGCCATACGTTGTATTGATAGTCTTAAAATGCTTGAATTCTCTGGGAATAAAATTTTGTTGTTTTACATGATTTTTCTTAACCACCCTGTATACGCTGCAGATCTACAGGCTAAATTTGATTTTTTTCCTGCAACTTGAAATTATATTAATATGAATTTTCATCACAAAATCTCATTTAACATTTAAACTATATTTTCTTGCAATTTAAGTCAATATCCCTAATTCATGTGGAGTTTATTACTCATTAGGTCATCCCATCCGAAGATTCAAGGTTTCCAATAAAGTCCCAGTACTCTGGATGGAGACCTAACTTGCAGTCTGGGTCGGACCCCTGGACTTCTTCAGTAGCAGAAGGGAAGGCATAGTCAGCCATATTCACTCCTCTTCGTTCAAAGCAGTGCTACTTTTATCTGGTGCTAACAGAATTCTTTGAATCTGCCCCTTGTCCCAGGACTTGAGAGGTCAATAGTCACATACTCTCCACGCCGTTTTCTCTCAATTGCTCATCACTCGAATCTTCGATTGCTAGCTCTATCTCCAGCGATTAATAGGTCCTCCTAACCTAGACACAAGCCTTGAAATTAGGAAGAATTCAGATTCGTGTACCTAGTCAACTTATTGCTTCGTTTGAAATCGACATGTCTTCCTTTCTTCTTTCATTGGTGCATTGGGCCTCTTCTGGAACACACTCAACCAAGGTTTTTAGGGGAAGGGGGTCTGGTCATTCTTGGTTTCGTATCAAGAACATGGTTCTCAGGGATCATCACAACTACTTAAGCTTGCACACCATGACAAGGTGATGAGCAATCGTGCGAAGACTAAACCTAACCTAACCTTATCTAACCCAAGATTCGTATTATGAACTCGAAGGCATCATTGGCAATGTCCTAGCCGAAATGTCAGCAGTATCGTTGAAAATAGGTGATGCGAATGTATGTGAAACAAACTTGTTATACTTATACTTATGAGCAATCAATTTTCATGGAGTCTATGGAGAGAAGAAGTTTTGCATCTATCAGAATTGTTTCCTAACAAAATTGCTATTGTTAACATATATTATTCTTCCAATGCAACTCAGTATGATTTCATTGGAAAACACATTACAATAATTAATATTGAAATCCGTAGATTCTGATAACTTTTCTCGATACAGGTGCAGCCAAATTAATGGAACCTGAAAAAGCGATGTTCTTACCATAATGAGATCTCTATCGAAAACTCACAGGACTACTACAATCTTCAGAATAGAAATTGTCATTTATCAACATTTCGAAAATAATTTCCTGGTCTCGACTTGAGGCCATCCCAAACCTGTTGTGACAGATCATACATATGTGCCCTTGCGAGAAATAAATAATTATCGAGACTGGAATGCTTACCGAGCCAACAAAATTAAGTACCTACTTGGTATTTGAAGCCAGTTGCCCATGAATGGTAACTCTTTTTAAAACACTGCCTAACCATTAATCTTAACTAAGGCCCAAAGTCCAGATCTTGTTATGATTTTCAGATATGCAAAGTTTTACCGATCCTACGCGTCAGGAAATTAATGATGCTTCAATTAAGAACAATCTAGCATCCTGACAACCAGAAATGCCAACCATACCCGGATTCGATTGTGTCACCAAAATGAGCTACTCGGGTGTTCGAGATAGGCCTGGATATTTCATTGTGACCGTATATTAGTTATTACGAGATTGAATCAGAACATAAGAGTTGATTGATGAGTTGTTCTCGAGATGATCTGCAATTCTACGACAAATGTGTATTGTTCACTTTCATCATTATTGAAGTTGTCTAGGATCAATAGTCTCAAAGACGTTATTATTAAGACTATGCTTCTGTGAATTATCTAATTTTCCCGATATTATTGTGCTTGAATATTGAAGAATCTAATAACCACTATATCAATGATTAAATATGGAAACTCGAACGTATTGAATTTCAAATGAGTTAGGATTGAATACGTTCATCAATTTATAATTAAAATTCAGTATAGTATCCATAAACGCGTCTCTAATTTCTCACTTACAAATTCATAAATGAAACAAAACTTTAATGTTCCATTTTTCATGTCGAAATAACTAGTATTAAGAACAAAGCAGCATTCATGAACAAAAAAATTAAAATACCATTTCAATATATCCAAAAAGAAATACATTCAGAAATAATGGAATTACTTTTTCACAATTCACTAGTGTTCAAAAATAACGATCGAGTTTTTCGATCACTTATGAAAAGTCACGTTTCTGAAGATTTTCATGAAATTAAGAATTTGTTATATGAAGGAGACTGATATAAACTCCGAAACGTTACAGAATATGAAAGTTATTGTTAGCAACAATTTTTTTAAGGAATTAGTTTTAAGGAATAAGCTGACAAATTGGTGCACAAGTTACACGCAAGTACCTCACTCCTATTATTAAAAAAAAGTTAATTCATTTCTATTCCAGAAATTGGGAGAGAAAATGCTAAAAAACTAAAAAATTTACAAAAAATCTGAAACCGCACATGATATATTTTAATTGATATCAAAGGAAATACTGTTTCCCTTACCTTTTTTCTCGATTTCACTCACTAGAGAAGATACAGGCTGTTGAAAATCCATAAAAAAAACGTAATTTTCAAATATATCTATTAAATGATTTCATCGAATGAAATGATTCTCGGAATATAGGTTTTCATTGATGATGTGAATTTTCTAAAAAGACAAAATTCCAATCACATATTTAATTATTTTAATTGTGCACATTAATAATTGAACAAGAAATTCAAGCAACCATACTAGCAAAAGCATGCTATTCGCCATTCTATTTCGCCATTTTGGGAAATAAAAGTTTTCTTCGTAAAAATCTCGTGAAATACGCATTTTTAAAGTAATTTAGCATTTAAAACAATGTTTATCAGCGAAATGAAACAATTGTTCACTTTGGCTGAATGCAAATAATACATAGAATTTAATTTCTGCTACAAGGTAAGCATTGCTCATAATGAAAGTTTAAAATGGATATAACTTGTTATCTAAGCTGAATCGGAAAGAATGGTTTACGTTTATTCGACCTCAAGAATTTTGTGTTAAATTGAAAATACAGGTGTAGAGTACCTTAAGCACTTACTGCAAGCCGCGAATTAGCAATCGACTTACTTCATTCGAATCAATGTCGAAACAGACTATTTACTGTGTATGAAATCGAAATAGTATATTCTGAAACAAGTTGCAGAATGAGCTTCTATTCCAACACGAATGCGAAGTTCGAAAACGAGCGACGAAGGAGCGAGTTTTCGATAGCATGAGTGTTGGAATTGCCTTCTGCAACGAGTATTAGACGGTATTTTCTCTATTTCAGTCAATTCTTGTGAAATATTCCCGAAATTCAAATGAAAATTCAGATTAGTGACTTTTGTTTTTTATCTTGGCAGTTGGTGTGACATACGAAATTTGACAGATCACGGAATTTGAATTGATTTGATTCGAAATTTGATTCGCTCGGAGGTCAGTACTGACAACCATAAAACGAAAAATATAACTGAAAACAATGCTGTAATGAGTTTCATTACAGCACTACTTTTAGTACTGTAATGAACTCATTACGATACTGAAATAGAGAAAAAATATTACTGCCATATGTGATGTGAAACAGGATTATACTTATTTCTACTTGAATGAGCATCTTTTTTCAAAATACAATATGTAATCGTGCAACATTGAAGTATCCAGAATTTACCCCAACATTACAAAGAAATTTCCTGTTCTGAAATTGATCTTTTTACATTTGTTTCAATTTTGTTCCAGAGCAAATATATGACAGTGATTCAGGTGAAACATTTTTTAAATCTTGATGTTTTTCCAAATAGACCCTACGACTAGATTGTCACCTGCTTTCATGATGTCATATGATATTTTTCCTTCACGAAGGGATTTTCAGCTCTGTCGGAGACGAGCTGTTATTTTTATTATATCTGAGCAATTCTAATGAGTGTTATTAACATTTTTGAGCAGGGAGATATCTCAATTATTTCCAAAAAAGAGGATCGTTTTCAAATATTCTAGAGGAATGTCCACAGCTGTATCGATTACAATACGAAACCAGTTCTTTTCCTCGCATTCTTAGGATTTGAATACGCCCGAATGTGTGGCAATAAAAAAGTGAATCCAATTAATTAGACCTTTTCCCAAGAAAGAATACATTAGTAAAACACCGGTCCATCGGTACACACACGAACACATTTCTTGGTACCATTTAATTCTCTTTTATTTTTACATTGTTAGGACCCGGTGTCCCAATGTTTTTTTTTCGTATTCCATCTCGTTACCAGAGTTATTTAATTAACCGGGGGTCATCTTCGCATGGACCTGGATTCAATCGGATCTCACACATGTTCGGGCTTATCTGGTGCTGGATCTTCTTCGACGCTCAACCGGCTTTTTTATTTCTGTTTAGTTAGCTCCAAGATGGTTATTCAGTTCGAATTAATCAACGCTCCTATTAATCGCGTCCACTTTTTGAGGTGTCGATGAATAATGAAATCGCGTCATTTTAATTGGAATATGAATATTGCATAAATGGATATGGTTTTGTTAGGAATGTTCCCTGATTACACCTAGTTTTTCCGACGGGGAACTCCTGGAATGTCTTTCGTAATTGTTAATATTCATGTTTTGACAGATGAAAGAATTCAGACCAGAACACTTTGTTTTTCGGCTTTGCTGCAGAGCCGTACACTTCTGATTTAACAGTAAGGCCTGGTTGTTCAATAGTTGGTTAACTCGACTCAACTATGGTTTTGCTTAATCCATTGATTACTAACTGTCAAGCTGTTGTTCAATCATAGGTTAGGCGAAAAACACTAGTTTTTCCTGGTTTAAGTTAACCAACCAAGAAGCAGAGTTTAACGTGATTTAACTTGTTGTTTTATAACCTCAAAGTTTTGACAATTGTATGATTGATAATTTCATTTCATGAATAAAGCATGATGAAGAAAAATATGTATTCTTTGTATCATCAGAATGAAGCTGAGACAAGTTTGAATTGAAATTGATATTGTTCAAGAATCAAATAAATTAAATTTTTTTAGTAAGTAGGATATACTATTGACGAGAAACGGGAGATGATTTATTCGACAGTGAAGTGATTGTTTCATTATTATTATATAATAATGGATATACATAAATAGAAGAAATGACGACGACGAAGTTTTGCTAGAATTAATTAATATAATAGCTGAAACTGAAAGTATATCAAAAAGAAGCCTGATTAAAAAAAATTTATTGTATCAATATTTTGATAATTATATCAAACTAGCTGACCCGGCACTCTTCGTACTGCCTCAATCGATAAATAAAAAAGGAACTTTAATATTATAATAAACTATTATGTTATAATACCTTGAAAGTGAATAAAAAATTGTCCTGTACCTTTAGTCCAGTCAATGAGGGCGAAAATTAGGCATTACCGCCGAATTCTATCAAGATGCTTCGATTTTGATGAAATTTTGGATATAAGCTATACTTGTCTCCTACTCCTACCCTATGCTGATTTAAGCCTATTATTTTTAAGAGGTGAAAACAACCCTTTTATCCAAAATTTAAAAAAATTTGTTCTAACGTAAATCAAAGTATTTTTTGGGCCTCAGTAGCGTTTTATGAAGTTTAATGAAGGTCTTCATATACTTCAAGACCATATAAACTACCCCTTTTAATCATAAAATGTGTAAAAATGGGTCTCTATGAATGAAATTAATTGATTTCAATCAGTTATAACATTATTTCGAATCAGTGTTAGTTTTAGTTATGTTTATTTTTTGCAGTTACAAAAAATTATTTTCAGCAATTTTTGTGGTGCAGATATTTTTTGCGTTTTTGTGGTCTGCAAATATCTATTGGTACTATTCCAACCGCAATCAACAGAATTGAGAGCTTTATTAGCAAGTCAAATTTGAAGTTAAAGATTTTAGGCAAGCATTTATTTCATGGGCAGCCGTCGATTTTGGAATTACCGGTAATGGTTGTCCGCCATCGTCTTATATATGTCGCAGTCGGATTCTAAATTCCGTCAGTTTGCAAAATGACTAGTCATTTTGTAAACTGACGAGCGTTTTCTAAAACGCTTTTAAGATGCAGATCGTTTTACAATCGGCCTAAAGTTTTCAGTCGGTTTCTAAACCGCTTATAACGAATCAGACGGATTGTCATATCCTATATTCTTTTGATCTTTCCACCTGAAACTACTAGTTTTATGATTTTTTGAACGAATGGCAACTGGTTCACGCAATGTTATGAATGACGATATGTATATCAAAATCTTTCAATATGGCAAATTTGGAGAAACCCGTGGAGAGGGATATTTTTGTCAAGAATTGGAGAATTACTATTCTGTTGAGTAACATAACCTTTGATAGGGATTTGCGGATAAATTTTATATTGCTCATTTGTTATTCTCTGGAAGTTCATTCGAACATGTCCTTTGATAATTTATTGATTGATATCAAATACAGCAGATATTACTTCAAGTAGAAAAGAAGTACGTAATTTTAGGTAAAATCGCTTCAAATTTTCTCATATAATGATTAGACCTTGAGGGTATTTGAAATTTTTCTTCAGTTTTTAAGATTTTCAGTAGATAATGCTGTAGAATTCAATATTCCAATTGAAAAAATAATTACATTAAGTAGTAGCAAATTCCTCAAAGTTCGGCGGCCAAGGTTTCAACAAAAATCAGTGTGATACGAGAAGGTGATTTTGTTTCAAATCATATCGGAAATGCAACAGCAGCTGCTGCTATTTGAGCGGCCTCTGCTGCAATAAGTAATAAGAGTTTTATTTTTTCGTGGTCTTTCGATAATAAAACCTTGAAAGAGTAGGTGTGAATATTATTTTTCCTTTATTATTTCTGTATCCAGAATAATGTAGTAGGTACAGCTGATCAGAAAAATATAACAGTCATTCAATTTGCATCAAGGCAGGAAACGTTTTCAGAATATGGTTCAAATGATTTGACAATCCGTCTGATATGTTGTTCGCAGTTTACAAACTGACTTAAAATTTCAGACCGATTGTAAAACGATCTTCATTTCAAGAGCGTTTTAGAAAACGTTCGTCAGTTAACAAACTGCCTAGTCATTTCGCAAACTGACGGATTTTAGTATCCGACTGCGACATATATATATATATATATATATTCTTTTGAATAAGAGAGCTAAAATAATACAATAAATGTTGAACGCCTTATGTAAAGATGATCATATATTTTTTTAAGGTATGTACATTTTTCGAAAAGTTATTGATGTTTTGTATATTGATTTCAGATGGTTCGAAAATACGCAAGAAAGACAACTCGTCAAAATGAAAGAAGCGCCACAAATACGTTTACCGAAGAGTTATAGATTGTAAAATATTTGATGGAAATGGAGATCATATAACTAAGAGTTTTTATGTTAATAAAATATGTTCTTTCACCAAGACGTATCTTATATACGGAGCCAGACAACACAACTCAATGGGGTATTTTCTGAAAAATACATATAAAAACTATGTAAACATTTTTAGTTCGTTATTTAGTCAGCTAAAGTCAAAAGAAAACTTATTTAGCTAGCTCAATTCAAAATGACTAATGTTGAGTTAATATGTTTTATACAAAAATCAGAATCTTGAAGTTAGGTACCCCATTCCCATAATACCTATCTTGAGGTGGCAAAATTCGTTTTACGATAATTTTTTTTGGCGGTGTTCACAGAGAACCATTTTTCTGGTGTTTATTGAATCTTATCCACATTCTGATGCTTGTTGTCGCACAGAAGACATGTCATAGTTATATTTTCTGAGTGTTGAAGTTGAGTTTTTGGTTTAAATGTTGAAGCACCTTTTCGTTGATATGTGTGGGTATATTTTCCCGATTCTTAATTTTCTTCCTGAGGTCAAAAGAAATTATTTTTGTGTTTAACATTTTTTTTCGATTCGGCTCGGTTGAAAATATAAAGGCTTTTAAAAATCAATAAAAAATTTCATATTCAAATATATCTCGTGAACGGTTTTATCGAACGAAATTATTTTCGGAATATAGGTTTTTATTCATGTGGTGAGTCTACTGGACGAACACAATGTTTCATTCACATGTGTTTTTTTTTTCGTTATGACTTTTATATACCACTGAATTCCATAAATATATGAGAAATTCAAAGAACCCCAACTCTTAAAAGTAAGTTGAATGCTATAATGAATATCTGGTCACGTTGGGAACTATTTTTCTTAAAATTCGTTAAATGAGCATTTTTCGGGTAATTTACCATACAAAAAAAATCCAAATCAGCCAAAATTAAAAAAATTGGTTACTGGCTGAATGCAACCCTATTCACAGAATTAAATTTCTGCTTCAATTTTTCGAAGTTTTAAGGTAGATCTAATACCTGGAAGAACTTTAGTAGCATGTTTCCAGGGGTGGTGTAGCTCATTATGAACGTTTCAAAAGGCTATAATTTATGTATCTGAACTGAATTGCAAAACACGAAAAAAGACATTCAAAATTTATTGATAAAATATATGTTCAAGTCAAAGTTTCACTGTGTATATAGTGTGTAAATTCTTACACTAAAATTTTTGCCTTTCAATAAATGAACAGTAAACTTCGAACTTTCAAAAATTATGACTAAACCTAAAAGTTACGTGTTTCGATATTTCAAAGTTTTGTTGTTCGTTCATTGAAAGGCACATACATTTTTCAACTTATTATATCCTGAAAAATTAGACAAAGAATTTACGGACGATACTTTCTATTATTTAAAACGATTTTGTGCAGAGATTTCTTTTTCAACTGAAAAAGTTTCAGAAAATGGCTCTTAACATAAATTTGTTTCTAGAATATATCTTGCTCCCTTGATTCATTACAATTCGAATTATTTCTGGTTTTTCTAATTTTCTGTGCTCAAATCGATTTTCAGAAATGTGTTTCCGGTGCCTTGAATAAAACTATTCATTTTTCACGTGGTTGAAAATTCAAGATGACCTCACAATTGGATTAAGTTCAAGGTATCTCGAAAATGCCTCACGATTTTTTTTCAATAGAAGTTGTTATCAACTATTCTCTTTCTTCGGTCGAGAACCAAACTTGGAAACCGTAAATCACGAACAGGCCAAATAATCCTCAAACAGAGGCATCTACGTTTTCTTGTATTCTGTTGCCCAAACCCCTGTGGGAGGAGCTCCGTTGTATCACCAAACCTGAGAGAACTAATGAATACATAACATTGGATAACTTGCTATTAGCGGGAAAGATCACATGGTAGAGGCCCAGAACGTGAGAATTTCGAAGTGACCACAACCCAACCTATCCGTAGAAGGTTTAAGCGAAACAATAAAAAGACCTAATTAAATAAATTATAAGAGCTCGTTTTTAAAAACTGTTATTTAGCTTAATATATATAATCAATGGAGTTGACCAAAAATACCCACAGGGGGGCCGAAAAGGCCTTCTTTCCTATATTAGAATGTATACATTTTTTAAATTCTATCGGGTTGTGCGCAGCTATCAATTATGTATTAAAGATAAACGACTCTCGGACTGCTTATGGCTAAATATGTATATATACATACATAATTATATGGTAGTAGATTTTACTAAGCGTGCGTTTGAAACTCCCCAACTGGAGGGGATCCATTCGGAGCCCTGGGGCAGCCAGCAGTCACACTCTTCTGCATTCTGCTACATTTTATAATCACCTCATTTGAATATTGGCTATATGTGCCCATTGTGTCCACTATTGGATTTTTACGATACCTAATGGCGTTTTATTTTCATATTTTCGTCCGGGAATTATACAGGAGGATGCTCTCTTCTCTCTTACTATATTGAGTAGCAACGGTTGAACTTTGTTTTGAGGAATATTGCATTCCAAAATGTTTTGAATTTTATCCATGTATTTGACCAAAAAATTAAATATCCTATTCAATGAATGTTTCAAATTTCAATGAACCAGAATTGAACAGATACCTATAGGTAGAGAAAAAATATTATCTTTCAGTAAAATTTTCTTTTTGTTAAATTAAGTAGAAATCCAAAGGGAAATACTCTATTATTAATTCAGTTTTATTCTTAGGCCATTGATTTTGGATTATTATTCCATCATCAGGCCAGATGAAAATATACAATAACTATAATAAAATTATAATAGTTATTGTGTATTTTCAGCTGGCCCTTTGATGGAATAATAATCTGAAATCGATGATCTCAGAATGAAACTGAAATAATAATAGTGTTTTCTTTTGATTTCTATTTTATTCATCACAGAACATACTATAGAAGAATTAATTTCTTTTTGTTGTTTGTGGTGCTATGCTGAGAAATTAACTTGCTAAATGTGTGTGAAGTTGGCCCCCCATTTTTGGATTTTCAAAATAGTTTTTGTTTTATTGAATTGTGCTACGTTTGTGCTGCTTTGTGCCGTCGAATTCTCCAGATATTTCTAAAACTGTTGAAATGTAACAGTCCGGCACTTTGTGAAAAATTGGCTTCCAATGAGAGAAAAGAATTGTTCTACACAAACTACGTTTTTTTTTCATGAATGAATGAGAAATTTGTGCTACGTATGTGCACAATTCGTAAATATAGCCACGATAATTATTCATTTATTCTGAAAAATTACGGAAATGAAAAAACTCAGCACTTTTTTTTCTGACGAAAATAGTTGCTTATATTGTGCCAACTTGTGCCTGTCAGATTTTCATAAATAATCAACAGGTTTTCCCTCGTATGGAAGAAAAAAGAAAAATCAGTTTTTCCGGAAAATAACGAAAATGAAAAAAGCCAACCCAGCATTTTTCGTAAAGAAAATATGTTCAAAAAATTGTGCCACTCGTAGGCAAAGTTGTGCCATTGTAATTTTTGCGAATATCCCTCTAATTTACCGAATTAGAAAAAGTTACCACAGCACTTTTTCTGGCGAAGATTTTTTCACATTCCATTAAATATCTAGAGAACCGTATGGAATAAAAATAATTTCAACGCCACAAAACAGCTCAAACCTAGTATGATTCAGTACAAGAAAAAGTTTCTGGAAGGCCCAGATGTGCTGATCCAACTTCACACACACTGTTGCCAGGCAGGCTGATTTCCCTACAATCTACTGATTTCGCCAATATGAGGGAAAACCTAGTGATTATTTTTGAAAATAGGACAGGCACAAGTTGGCATAATCATAAAAAACAATTTTCTTCAGAAAGAAAAATAAAAGTCCTGGGACGTCTTTTTTCAGTCACGTAATTTTTCAGAGAGAATGAAGAATTTTCGTGAAAATTTTTACAGCACGAATATATCTCGAATGTTTCCGTTCATTTGTGAGAAGAAAGAACGAAAGTGCTGGCTGGCTATCTGTAATTTTCAATTTCGTTTCATCGGGAAACTAGACATTCGGAACGAAAGCAGCACAATTTTTCTTCGGTTTTTGAATTGAATGGAATTGAAAAAAAATCAAGAACAAAAAGCATCACAAACCAGCATAATTCAGTACAACGAAAACTTTCAAAAATCCGAAAGTTATGAGCACCTTCACGCACCTATGAACCAAGTTTGGGTAAAAAAAATATATGTAATATGGTTAGCTTCCTAGAAAACTGTCTGAAGGGTATACCACCTTTATTTTGGGACTGCCGTCTTCCCCATTACACAACGACTGCTCCAGAGCGCTATTTAAGAATGGAATCACCATAAGAAACAATCGTATTTGTGGTCCAACATCAGTTAGGCAGATGATATCTGAGAATGAAGTACGTGCGCCGAATAAAACCGAAAGTCCCACACTGACGGATTTATTACACATTCGAAATCGAGTCGGCACGCCTTTGAGCTAGGGCCGTTTTGACGTTTTACAAAGATCAAGATGATCTCCATCTAGAGCAGTCGGCGGCAAAGGTTGCTAGACGGATGGCTTCTGACCTGCCACTTCTGGGTTTATTTCACAGATATGTTAATTTCTCCAGTCGGAAAAATTGCATACAGAGACCGTGGACACGAAATTTGCTCCTTATGAAGCTTAATGTCCTTATTTCCCACGTATACGGGCGGAGCAATGAAGTAACCTATGCGGAACAAGTGATGAAAATCATATCAATCCGATTTATCGGGTGCCGCTGCTTTTCCTAGAACTTGAAAAAGGTTTTTCAAAGCACTGAAATCACAATTTTTGAGAGAGGTCCGTATACTAACTGAAAAAGAAACCGCAACACCCAGTATAGTATACCAAGGTGTAAATGATTAGATTTTGGAGAAAGAAAACGAAAGGTTTACAATTTTCTTTATTTAATTTGATGATAATGTGTTTGTCCACGGCAGTTATCTATACACTCCCCAACACGACTTGACATTGATGATGAGAAGATGGTCTATGTTATTGCCAAGCTACCTTTTTGTCTTGGTTTCGCCAATAAAACTCGATTTTTCGTCTCTCAGAGTTTATTGACGTCCTTTTTCTAAAAGTAATTTGACAGTCACTCTTGTCAATCAAAACCTAAGGTGTCCTAACGAAATAATACAAATTGTTTCAACAGTCTATATACTCTATTTCTTATAGAGAGAGACTAGCCCATGCTACCCGTACTTCATGTCTCAGAGCCGCCACAGTCTGTGGAGGCTGGGGTAAATTTCCAAGCTTTCTACCCATGACATTATTATTATTATTATTCTGAACAGGGGTCAATGTGGCTACGTTCAGCCTTCCGGGAACTCCGACCGCAAGGATCTTTTGTCCTTTACCCAACTCGTTCATTTAAATCCCAAGAAAGCCGTCAATGGCATTGATGAATTCAGCGACATCCTTAGGAGTCTTAGCTGTTACTTCATGTGGATCCAGAACCGACGTCCCCATATGAATGGTTCTCAGTTCCGCCAGCTCTGGACACTTTCATACCATGTGTTCAGCCGTTTCTTTCTCTGATCCACATAGCCTGCAGTTTTCATCTGCTGATTTTATTTGTATCGACATTGTCCCGTCAGCAGACCCACCATTACTCGAAGCTCAGCTCGTGGCAGCTTTATCAGCGTCTCTTGGCTTGCGCAAGTCTAGGAGTATTTCTCCAGAGCGTTGTTTTGTTTGCCGCTTCCCATTGTTGGAGCGCTTTCTTGTATTGGTCTTTTCCCAGCCCACAGGAAGGTTCAGGTCCAACAAGCTTCAGCCTTGAAGCTTTCTTAGCGAGTTCGTCGGCTATTTCGTTTCCTTCAATACCACAATGTCCTGGTATCCATAGTAGAGTCACCTTGATGCCTCTGGCCAGTTCCTTTATGGTATTACGGCATTGCCATGTCAGCCGAGATTCCTGGCTGTATGATTCCAGTGATCTCAGAGTGGCCTGACTGTCTGTGGTTAGATATATGCGCTCCTTTGAGATTCATTTGAAGGCACTCTTGAGAGCAGATATAGACCGCTAGTGTCTCTACTTGTGAAACAGAAGGTTCACTTCCAAGGGGCTTGGATATCCTTAATTTAGGTCCATATATTCCAATGCCTGTACCCCTTTCTGTTTTCGATCCATCATAAGGATGACTTTTTGTCTATACGATTTACGAAATTCATCTACCCATTCTCTGTGGGCGAAAGATCGGGGGATTTGGGAGGCCATTTCAAAAGATTCACATGGGTCGCTTCAAAAAAGTTTAAACTAAAATGAGGTCAAGCATTATCTTGCTGAAATATTGGATTCTCGAGCCGGTTAAAGTAAGAGAGAACATATGGCTGCACTATGTCGTTCTCTGCACCTCTGTAGTCGTTTCCGGCGATGCTCAACCGTACGAGGTAACACTAGATGAGGTCGATAATGCTGCAGTCCAGAAGACCTTATACGGCGGTAAACCGTTCTGACAGTTACAAGATGGCTCCTAACCACTCATCAGCCAAAGATCCAGTTGTCGCAAATCGGGCTCTAATGGCCATAAGTCTTAGACGTCGATCTTGAACTTCATTTGTGCCCCTTTGACGTCAGGTGTCTTCTTCGATTTTGGGCATTATCAACTCACGCTTGACAACATCTCATAACAGTAGTTGGATTTCTGTTCGTACGGTTAGCGATTTCTCGAAATGACAACCCCGCCTCACGTTGACCAATAATTCTTCCTCCATCAAATTCACTTAGTGATCAATTTCGCATACACGTGCTCTAGGCATTTTAACTAAACTACACATCGTCTTTGGATCTCCTCCAACAGCTGATTTATTGAAAAATTCAAGAAGTGTACAAAGAACGACTACAATATTCAAGTAACAAAAAATGTTCGAGGATTCCCTAAAGTTCATCCTTTTAAGATCTTGATTTTAACTGGGCGATGCCATGTACTCGAAAGGCCTTTAATAAAGTTGCGAATTCATATTGACATTGGACTTCATATTGTGTTCTGAGGATGGCTATGGGCCGAAATATGTCAACACAATAAATTGAATAGTCCAAGCAAACTGGAAAAAAGACTTCTCAATCGTTTCCACAAAAAATGTTCACATCAAAAACCTTCACAATTTTTTCTCCAAACTTTAATCATGTTATGTGAGGAATCAATTTCGACTTTAATCATTTACTCCTTGCTAAACTATCTATGTATTTTTTTAATTTAAACAGCTCGTTCTAGGTTTTGTAGTTTCTTTGTCAGTTAGTTTATATGGCCAATAAAAAAAACTTATCACCCTGTATCTCTCAAAACGAAACATTTAAGGACTAAAGTGATACCTACAGCAAAATTTCGTTATTTTTCAAGCAGCATCGCCGAAGAAATTGGTTACCTTTATTCATTATATATTTTAATGAATCGCTTGTAGATTTATCTATATTAACTCAATGTGAATGTGCCTAACGAAGGGTAGTTGAATCAGCTGGAAGGCCGTTTTTTCATCAGCCGAACAACTTTATTTATGACGATTCAGAAACAATTTCCGAAAGTACTGCTTGGAACGTCACAGGCACTCTGATTATTTTCATCCAGGTAGTGCCTAATTAGCGTCAGCTTTTTACCGCACATTCTGCCTATACCGAACATCATGCCTTACCTAACACGAACACCATTCGGCATACCCACCCAGCGATTCCGTCGTCTTTTTTCGCCTGTTAGCAGTCAAGATTTTCGCATTGTCCGATGATTCTCACACTAACACAGCCGTGGCATCTGAATTGTTCTCTTGTATGCATAGTTCAGATCACGTAGCCTTAAACGTCTGTCATTTGTCCGCGGCATATTGTCACGCCGTTTCGTCTCGGAATCAAGAGTGCCGCGGATCGCCATATCTCACCCCCGCATCTCTGAAGATGCGGACACCTCGTAGTACGCACATTCCGAAACGTCACTCGGCTTTGACGGCGCATTGTCACCTTGATAGATCTTAATATTGTTTATATCCGTACGTGATACGTGCCAGACGACGTACATCTGTAGTTAGGCTGGCTGTAGGTGCTTGAAATTCTGTACGCAAGGATTTTCAAGGAGCCTATTATGACGGATATGTACTTGATAAAGGAACCTGCTCACATTATTTTTCAAAACGCTCTTCACCACAGTAGCCCGGTCAAGTTAGACATTTCAATTGGCCAGGGAGCCAAATTTTGGTGGGTAGCTAGGGTTTACCATCAAGAATAAAGTGTCAATCCTATGTGTGCGTCATTAGTTATTCGGGGTCAAAGGTGGAAATTTTTGGTTATTTGAATTTTGCCCAAAAACAGTGAGGTTTATCAAGAAAAGCTTCGAACAAAAGTTGTAGAACTTCAAATCCTCTACAAATGTAGTTCCCATAATTTTTTTCGTCAGAGTTACAATTCCTGAGTTGCCTCGATTCTAAGAGCCTCATTATACATGATATGCACACGTTTCCATGCCCCTTGTGAGGTAGTGTTCACAGCGCATTTTTTATCGCGGTTTCCCCTGTGGGCCTACTCTACTATCATGACAATTTTAGGATAATTTAAGGGGAACAATTTCATTAAGTTTGATATATTACTTATTATTGATTATGGATATTGCTATTGATAACAGTTGAATTATCACCTGCTAAATTCGAAGATCACCCTAAATACCTATCGAACTATCCTGTTTTGTACCACCCCCCCTACATAAAATTCACTAATAAAGATTCAGTCCGTTGCTACTTCCCTTGGAAATAGTCTCTTGTTCTTCCTTGCGAATTATTTCGCTAGGCATGCATTGTTCCACACAACGCACATCTTGTATTTCATTACCCACTATGGAAGCTGAAAAAATATACGACAATCTTTGTTCGCAATATGTAATTTTAATAAATATCCATACACTGTCCATTGTTCAAGAATGGCTTTATTTCAGGTCTATATTTGAATGTGTATTCATGTGGGGATGCATTTAGATCAATTATTATTTGTTGTATATAGGAATCTCAGGAACGCATTCTGCTACTATGGGAAAATTCTTGCGATATAATTTCCAAATCATTAATCTCGTTCATTCGGAAATAATTTATTGATAATAATGAAATTTCTATCGTCATAAATAAGCACAATTCGGTCGGAAACACTTGTGTTATTGAAAAAAGTTTATGATAGTAGTAAAGTTATCAATATTTCTTGGACAATCATGAAAATCTTGAAAATGATGAAATATTTCAAGCTGAAGCATTTTCATTCGATGGAGCAAGGTTTGAAATATAGCTGTGTCAATATAGTTGAGCAATTTATAAGTGTTAACCATGATGTAGTATCAAGATTTCAACCATTAGACGAAAATCATTTTTCACCATAACTTCTCTATAAGCATTGAGTATTAATATAATTATATTTATACAATCTACGGCCTCCACGGGCATCAAAAACAGCTTGACATATTTTCCATTACTCCATCACCGATCACTATCCTATAGCATTGACGGTGGATTTGAGTCGAAAATCAGCAAATTCGTCAAAAATGGATGATAGGTATAGGCATTACATTGATTATTCAGCACTCAAGACTGCATTGAGTAAGGAGAAATGGGAACAATTTTATTGTGTACAAAATATAGACGATAAGACTGATGACTTTATTGAGAAAGTAAATAAATATATAAAAGAAAATACAAAAAAGGTAAGGTTGAGGAAACATAATACTAGGAGAAAAAAATGGATCACTAATGCACTTCTCACATCAATTAATACAAAACAACGATTATATAAAGCCGTACAAAGGAATCCCGAAAATTCACTCTTGAGATCGGAATATGTGGCATATAAGAACAAACTCAATAAATTAATTAACGTCGCTAAAAAAACAAATGCTCACAAGTTGATAAAGAATAATGTAAACCAGTCCAAGGCTCTCTGGGAATGTGTGGACTATCTATGTAATCGTCCCAAGCCTGAAACCAAAATTAATCAAATCAGATCAATGGAAGGTACATTATTGGATTCTAAAAGAGAAATTGCAGACAATTTCAATAAATACTATAGCTCACTTGGTCAGAAGTACGCAGAAACAATTACAATCCCAGAGAACTATAGAGAGAATGATATGAATGTGCAGAGCTCTATGTGTCTCTTACCCACACACCTCGAAGAAGTGCATAAGACAATAATGCAGCTAGGACTAAAAAAGACCCCCGGACATGACAACATAAGATCAGAAACTTTGAGGAAGATATCTGATGAAATAAAGATCCCTTTAACTCACTTGATAAATTGCTGTTTTACTGAAGGATACTTTCCGAAGAGATTGAAGATTGGAATTGTGAAGCCTTTATTCAAGAGTGGAAATAAATTGGAAATGAAGAACTATAGACCAATATCTTTGGTTTCCAATGTCGCAAAAATTATGGAAAAAATACTAAAACAAAGAATAACAGATTTTTGTCTAAGATGTAAGATAATTTCCCCGCGCCAATTTGGATTCATGGGAAAGAAATCAACGGAGGACGCACTGTATCACCTTACATCTCACATCAACAGTTCCCTGGACAAATGTGATCCATCATTGTGCGTCTTCTTTGATCTCTCTAAAGCCTTTGACACAGTGTCTCACGAGAAACTCCTAAAGAAGTTGGACAACTATGGTTTTAGAGGGAAATTATATGACATATTAAGAAGTTATTTAGCTGAACGAGAACAGAGGGTTAATGTCGATGGTGAAATAAGTGAACCTATGAATGTGACCTACGGAGTTCCACAGGGTACTGTGCTTGGACCACTGTTATTCACACTATATATCAACAGCTTGTTCAGTCTCAGAATCGGAGGCGAGATTATTGCTTTTGCGGACGATATTGCACTGTTTTGTGAGTCTGGCTCGTGGGAAAGTTTAAAATCAGAAACTGAGGCCGACATAAAGATTTTGGAGGATTGGTTTAGTTATAACACGCTCACCCTAAACCTAGAAAAGACGAGATATTTACCCTTTTGCTCATACTCCAATAGACTGCCGTCCATGGGTCCTTTAACAACCGGAACTGATTCTTATATCCTGCAGGCAGAATCAATCAAGTATTTAGGTGTGATCATTGACCGACATATGAGGTGGGACCTACAAATAAAAAATTTAGTTAATAAATTAAGAGGTGTGCTATATAAGATGAAATATTTGAAAGAGTACCTTGATTCGAAACACCTTAAGCTGCTGTACTTCGCGTTAGTCCAGTCCCAGCTGACGTATGGAATTATCAGTTGGGGGGGTGTCAGTGATTGTCACCTGGAGGAATTGAGCGTTATTCAGAGATGGAGTTTACGGGTTATCTATAATAAATCACTTACCTGCTCTAACGATGTGCTGCATGAAGAATCCAGGATACTTGATGTGAGGCAACTATACTGATTAAATATGATGGTGAATATAAAGAAATCTAGAATTATTTTTGCGCCTATTGTAAACTTTCACAACACCAGAACGAGGCTGGGCTCCTTGACCGTACCTAGATCAGTGGCGTAGTGAGGGGGGGGCAAGGGGGGGCATCATGCCCCGGGCGCTAGTCATACAGGGGCGCCAAATGGTTAGCAAAACAAAAAAATTGCTGGAATAAGTAGGAGTCACTGCAGCTAAACAAGACTCAATCGTTGTGAAATATGTTTACGATTAAGTGACCCTGATATACAATTTGAATTTTTACCAGATATTGAAACAAAGATAATGCTGACAACGACCTTGAAGAAAATTGTAAAAATTTGGGTGAATTTTATAACACTGTTTCAACGGAATAGAATTCTTCAACGAATTAGGTAATAGCAAAATGTAACCCCGCACTAGAAAAGAAATTCAATCTTGATCTCCTTTCGAATTTCTGACTTTTATAAGCTGGCATGGAGAACATATTTCCAAACCTGATGAGAGTTTCACTTATTCTCTCAGCTTCAATTGCTAGCTGCAACGATCAATTCAAATTACTTCTGACATATCTACGATGATGGGACAAGATAGCCAAGTGACTTGGCAGTTTCAAGTGTTGAAAGAGAAAATTTTGAAATGATAAACTCTGATGACATTATTGATGAATTTGATTAATCAAAAGCAAGGAAAATTCATACATAGTATTAAGTTATATTAATGTACAACTCGTATATTCTTATTATTATTAAATTTATATCTACTTGAAGATAATGAATATTAACCTTGATATAAATCTTTTTAAATTTTTGAAACTGCGTTTCTATTAATATTATTTCATAAGTATAGTATATAAAACGAATGAATGAATAAAGTATATCTCGAAGTAATTCTAGATGATCATATATACAGGGTGTACTAAATTCGACGGCCTATTAGGCGTTTCTGGTGAACTGGACCTATTTGAGATCTGAAAATTATTATTATGATATTGTTTGACAGTATCTACCTATCGAAAATATTCTTCGAGCCTGACCACTTTCAGTTATACAGGGAGTGAAAAAAAAGTACAAACCGTTTTCACATTGTGGAAATATTGTACATTTTCAGAATTCTGAAAAACCCGTCACAGGGTGTTCCAAATGTTGGTTCGAAAATTGGGATCAAGATTGGCCCATAACTTTCGTTTTTCAAATTAGAACCCTATTTTTTTATCATTGCGTTGGATTATGCGGAGAAAAATGATGACAATGTTCCAACATGTTAATGCTTCTAAAATTAATAATTCTTGAGTTATTCAGGATTTCCTGATTTCATGTCGTAGGTATGCTCAAATTCATAGAATCTGTTTCATATCAACAATGACCTTGCTCATAGAAGATAAATTATTCAAATAACTCACTAGTGACTACCCCTTTTCTGAATTCATTTATCATTGTTGATATGGAACAGATTTCATGAATTTGACGCTACGTACAACATAAAATCAGAAAATCCTAAATAACTCAAGAATTGTTAATTTCAGGAGCATCAACGTGTTTGAACATTATCATCATTTTTCTTAGCAAAATCCAGCCATCAAAAAAAAGGTTCAAATTTGAAGAAACGAATTTTAGAACCAACATTTGGAACACCCTGTGACGGGTTATTCAAAATTCTGAAAATGTACAATATTCTTACAGTCTTCGCCTTCAAAAATGTGAAAACAGTTTGTGCTTACGATATCTAGGTTAGGAATAACAAACATAATACCGAATATTCTTATCCCCTTTTTTCTTCAGTTTTTTTCTCGATACTTTAGAAAGTATTTTGACGAATGCAACGATTTGAGTACGAATGTTTTCAGAATTGCATACTCTATCAAATTCGAAAACAGAATATATAACTGAAAGTGGTGAGCCTCCAAGAATATTTTAGATCGGTAGATAATGTCAAACAATAACATAATCCCAATTTTCAGATTTCAAATTGGTCCATTTCTCCAGATACGCCTAATAGGCCGCCGAACTTGGTACACCCTGTATACATTACGAAATCTGTTCTTGTTTTCTTCACTTCATTTCAAGGTATTGCTTGAGCCTATGACTTTGTTCATCTTACTTAATTGATTTGGCTAATTGCGAGTATATTTCACATATAATATTATATGCCATTATGAATTTAGAAGGGGGGTGGGGTGCTAAAAAGGTTTTTTGCCCCGGGCGCAAATTAAGCTCACTACGCCACTGACCTAGATGTGAAAAAGCTATAGGACAGCGACATTGCAGCTATCTCGCCCCGAAACTCTATAATAAGCTTCCTGCTAACATCTTGAGGATAAACAATGTCAAATTGTTCGGAAAAGTGTGCAAGAAATGGATTCTCTGCTACGGACGAAGAAGACTACATGACTTCATTAATCAGAAGTTTGAATATGGATGACTGAAAGAAGGGAAAAATGAATGAATCGATAAAAAAAGAATAAAAACATGTGAAATTGGGGAACTTTGAATTTTCAGTTTAGAAAAGAAGAGAAAAAAAAATGTTTTGTTCTGTTCGCTCATCATCAGGGAATATTATTGATGTGAAATCACGTACAAGCGACAGCTTCCTCGAGCTGGAGCTTCTGTGATTCAATATATTTGTTCACATTATATATAATTACATAATATGGCCCATACTAATTAGATACATTGTTTATCTGTTTACCATTGATTCGATATATTACTATGTTGTATTTTGCAGACTAAGCAATGAACACCTGCAGTGAATACGCAGGAAGAATAAGATAAGAGAATGTTATAAATATCTGTGAATGACAATTTCTAGTCAGTTAATTAATCGATCTAGTAGCTCTACCAAGTTTTAACGTTGTATTGTATTGAATAAAGTAAAGTAGTTTTTTTTTTTAAAACGAAGTCTTCCTCCCGAAAAACATAATTGGCGACGAGGATGGGATACTGCCAGTCTTCTTAAAAGTGAACGAAAAACATAATTGGCGACGAGGTCTGGGATTGTGCCGGTTTTGTGAAAATCTGTGAGTTCCTGAAGAAGAAGAGGTCCATCCAGTCTACAACACCGTCGGTTTCAACCGTTGAGCACAAGTCGAACTAGGTGAAGAAGACAGGAGCCCGATCACCCGAGTAGCGCCCCGTGACGGTTTCACATTCAACAAGACAACGTGGTGAGCAATCCTTTAATTACTCCCAGTTTACCTAATCTGGCCCAAAATTAGTCAACCTTTTCCCCAAGTTTTGAGCGTAAAACTTGTATAAAGTTTTCTCTAGGTTTCTTCTAAAAAAACGATTTATAAAGTTTTCTGTAGGTTTCTTGTTTCAAAAACCGATTTATAAAGTTTTCTCTAGGTTTCTTATTTCAAAAACCGATTTATAAAGTTTTTCCTAGGTTTCTTATTTCAAAAACCGATTACAATAGTTTTTCCTAGGTTTCTTAAGAAAAAACCGACAGTTTGATTCAAATAATAATAGATATAATTGATAATTGATATAATTACATAATAATTGATATAACTGATATATTTGATTGAATAAGTGAAATATTAAAATAATTCAATATTACGTCGATTAAACAATTTAGAGGTCGTAAGAATAAAACAAAGAAAATGGCAGTAGATTTGTCGCTAGCTGAAAAGTTTGGTATGCTGTTACCTAAATTTTCTGGTGTTGAGAACGAGTTGCATTCGTTCATAAAAAGTGTTGATGATTATTTAGCGATGTTCGTAAATGAAAATATTATGGTGAAAAAATTATTGCTTCGCAGTGGTCAAATCAAAACTCATAGATAGAGCCCTAGCAGAAGTAGCAACGTCTGACATTCCGAATAATTGGGATGTTCTCAAAAAATTTCTTATACACTAAATTTGGTGATCAAATTAACTTGATGTTTTGATACACCAATTGCAATTTTTAAACAAAAAGCCCAACGAGGATATAATATTATTTATAGACCGAATAATTTCTTTGAAAATAAGAAAAAATTATAGGATAGATGCAGATAGAATGCCAGATCCAGAAAAAGCAATTTATAAGAATAATATTTTAAAAATTTGTAAAACTGTTCTAATATCAAACGCACCCATGGAGCTAAGAACATATTTAATAACAAATAATGAATTTTCTTTTGATGACACAGTAAACGCAACTAAAGACTATATGTGCAATCTAGCCCAATATGAATTACTTGATAAGAGTAGAAAAAATAAAAATTTCGCTCAGAATCATTCAAAATATGTTCCAAGAAATTTTAATTATACACAAAATAGATCAAATCACGCATTTAATAATTACGGCGAAGTACCTAGATTTCCTTCGCAGCCAGTTCAATTTACTCAGGGAAATACTAATTACCAATACCCCAATCATAATAATAATTTTAAACCTAATCATTCAAGTAATGTTTTTAAACCAAATCCCAATCAAAGAATTACTACCCCTCCAGAGAAGATGTCGATACAGACAAGAAATTATCCCAAGAAACGTTCAAACTACTCTACGCAATATAATCGAAATCCTCAACGTAACTTCTATCATAATAATGCTCATAATAATTACCAGAACAAAAATCAACATAATAATCCTAATTTTTACTTTGAAGAATTAACGCATTTAGATACGAGGAAACAAAGAAATGAAAATCAATTTGATTACTGTAAACCTTCAACGTCAAGAAACCACGACCATAATAGTCGAAATTTTCGCGAAGTTACCCAAGAAGACGAATTGACTTAAATTATAATATTAATCATTCTAATCAATTACCCTTTATTGAATTTGAATATCCAAAATGTAAACTTTTAATAGATAGTGGCTGTTCAGTATGTTTGATAGATCCAAAATTTGCTTATAATAATTTCTATGATAATATTTTTCAAGAAGAAACAACATTAACTGCATGCATGAAGCAGGATATTTCAAATGAAAAAGTATTACTTCCTTTATTTTCAGAATTCCGTATGAATGATAGTCACCCTTTTGTACTTTATAGATTTCATAATAATTACGATGGCATTATAGGAGCCGATTTTCTTAATAAATACGGTTTGACATTCGACTTTCAAAACCAAGTATTAATGAATAAATATTGTAGAATTCCATTCAAATATGGAAAAATTTCGATTGAAAATAATTGTTTAATTCAGAAAGTATCACAACTTGAACGGGAAAAATATGAGCTTTTCAAAAACTTTGCAAATAATTTGCAGGAAATTGAAAATATCAATAAAGCAAATGAAGATTTGAAAACTGAAAACGAACAATTGAAATCTAAACTTTTCATGATCGAGATGTCTAATAAAGAACTTCAAAAAATGATTGAATTGAACTCTAAAGCAAGTTATGAAATGGAAAAAGAAATTTCAAATTTGAAAAAATCAATAAACGTAATGAATAGGGAAAAACCAAGTTCACAGAAATCCTATTTTAGAATGAATAAAGCAGATATTAAGAATAAGCAAGTAAAATCAGAATCTGATAGGTTGAATGATGAAAATACGATTATAAATAAAGACTTCGCATATTTTAATGACATTACGTATGAAAACTTTATGAAACTATATGAAACAAATAATATTCCCGATTGTCATAATATTGAAGAAAAACAAGGTAATTTATTTAAAGCCCCTAATAAATATTCGTTAGCCATTGCGTATCAGAAGATTTCCATATGAGTAGAGGCATTGCCCGAGATTTTAAGAGAAAATTTGGAAATATAGATGAATTAAAATCGCAAAATGAAAAAGTAGGAGAAATAGCTATTATTCGAAATAAAAACCGTGTTATTTATTATTTATTAACCAAGAAATTTTATTATGATAAACCTACATACGAAAATGTATTTAATTCCCTTTTATATTTGAAAAAACTTATGGAGTCAAGAAACGAAACTCATTTAGCTTTACCGCGTATAGCGTGCGGATTAGATGAATTAAAATGGCCTATCATTTTGAATATGATAAAGTATATTTTTGCAAGATGCAAAGTGAAAATAATTATTTATTATTTATCGCCACTGCATACTGAAGTAAATAAAGAATTTATAGATTTTAATGAAATAGAAGATAATTCACGTAATAAAGATGAAAATATTGAGATGAACTATATTGAAGAAAATGTAATTTCTATTCACGCTACGAAAGAATTCAATAATATACGATTACCGAAAGTAGGAAATAGTTTATATGATAAGATTAATTATGAATTAAGTATTAATGAAAGAAACGATATGAACCCTATTGAGGATGATTCAATATCGATCATTAATGATGTTACGAATGAAAGAAATAAATGTCAAAAATTATTAAATCGAGGTAATAATATAAATTATAATGAAATTGATGATATTGTTTGTGATGAAATTAATGAAGATTTACTTAATGATTTAAAACTTAGATATTCAGACGGATTGAACGGAAAACGTACCGCAGAAAGAAGAATGTTCCTTCCTTTTAAATACAAACCCCATGTACATTAAAAACCGTGTTGTTAGAAAGTTAGATTCAGTTTACGAAAATATTAATGCTTGCTAGATAGATAGTCATAGAATTCAAGATATGAAAAATAAACACATTTATCATGAAAATATTACTCCCTTATAAAATAATTGATTATGAACATATTGGTTTGAAACAAGTCGAGGATCTTATTTTAAAGTATCAGAAAGAAATTGATAATTTGAAAAATAAAGAATTATTGGGATTTACACAAACGCCGCATTATGAATATTTAAAACATTCGAATACAATTAATATTAGAACTTTAGAAGAACTTGTTAATGGAAAAATAAGAGTTTAAAAGAGGACTTATTAATATTGGAGGTAAAATTTCAAAGATTTTATTTGGAACGTTAGATTCAGATGACGAAGAACTTTATAAAAATTATTTTGAAAGTATAGCAAGAAACGAGGACTGTTATTGCCAAGCTACCTTTTTGTCTTGGTTTCGCCAATAAAACTCGATTTTTTCGTCTCTCAGAGTTTATTGACGTCCTTTTTCTAAAGTAATTTGACAGTCACTCTTTTCTCTTGTCATTCAAAAAACATAAGCTAACGAGGATCCTAACGAAATAAAACAAATTAAATTAAGGTTTCAACATCCTCCCCCCAGCTAGAGAAACTATTTTTCTCCTAGCTCTAATCTACAAATTTTCGTCACTGGGCGACGGTACTCAGCATTTGATGTTTTCACATCCACCACACGGACTTTTCCATCTGGTCCTGGATAGATTGAGGTTACTCGTCCTAATTTCCAGGAATATCTTGGCAGATTGTTGTCCAGCAGTATTACGACGTCGTTTATTTTAATGGGGTCCCGATTCGTATTCCATTTATTTCTTTTTGATAATGTTGGCAAATATTCTTTCAGCCAACGTTTCCAAAAACTGTCAAGTAGCATCTGAGATTTTCTCCATTCTCGTCGGAGGCAACTGGCATCTGGGTCCAGGCGTATGAGTGAACCAT
This sequence comes from Hippodamia convergens, assembly GCA_038502775.1. Taxonomy (NCBI): domain Eukaryota; kingdom Metazoa; phylum Arthropoda; class Insecta; order Coleoptera; family Coccinellidae; genus Hippodamia; species Hippodamia convergens. The sequence goes on along the minus strand of CM076611.1, from coordinate 10,571,705 downwards.
CTCCAGTTGAGGATCCAAGAAGAAAGTGATTCGGAGTGATGGCCTCAAAATCAGCTGGATCGCTTGATACCCGAGTGAGCGGTCTCGAATTGAGAATATGTTCGGCCTCGGCGAAAAAAGTCTGTAATGTCTCGTCTCTAAGAGATTGATAATGCAAATCCTTCGAAATTACCCTTTTCACAAGTCCAATCAACCTTTCCCATGTTCCTCCCATGTGCGGGGCTCCGGGTGGATTGAATTTGAATTCGATCCCTCTGGCAGACATGGCATTCACTACAGCTGAATGGTCTAAGTCTTGGAGGGCTTTTCTAATATCTTTTGCGACAGCTACTAGGTTTGTGCCGTTATCACAGAAGATCACTTTTGGTTGTCCTCTTCGTGCCACCATTCTCAGAATTGCCATTATAGCAGATTCGCTATTCAGACTGTGAGCTATCTCAAGGTGAACCGCCCTGATAGATAGGCAAGTAAAGATTACTCCCCAACGTTTTTCCTTTCTTCTACCAATTTTGACATTGATCGGCCCAAAATAATCCATCCCAATATTAACAAATGGCCTCACTTCTCGACTGAATCGCTCTTTAGGTAATTGTCCCATCAATGGTGGAAATGGCTTAGCCTTCTCATTCCTGCATTTCTGACATTTTGAAAAAATGGACTTCACTGCTGTTCGACCGTTGATGATCCAGTATTTCTGCCTTATTTCATTCAGAATTAGTTCTGCTCCTCTGTGTCTGAATTTTTCGTGGTAATGTTTAATTAGTAATTTCGTGTAGTCATGCTTAGGGTCTAAAATCATCGATTCTCTTGTATCTTCTGTAAGAATTTTGGCCAAATTAGTTCTTCCATCAAGAACGATTATTCCATTTTTAAGTTTGGGATTAAGGTTAAAAAGTCGGCTATTTTTTTCTACTTGTTCTCCCTTTCTTAAACATATCAGTTCATTGGGATAACTATCAACCTGGCTTTGTCTGATCCATAACTTCTCGGCTGCTTCAATTTCGTTGAGACTCAACTCCTTTTGAAATTTTTGGGATATGGAATTTTTTGTAATTTTTCGTAGAAACCGTTGACACCATGCGGTACATCTGAGCAGTCTCAACCACTTGGAGAAACGTTTTATGTCAGGTAGTGGATTCTTAATTTCAGTGGATGTTGAACATAAGTTGATATATTCACTTTTCATTTCCATAAAAATCTCTGACTCAGTGAATTTCAAAGTTGGTTCTTTGGGCCAGAATTCTTCAGTTTTTCGCAGGAATTCCGGACCAGATATCCAAATGTCTGGAATAATTTTTGATGAATCAAAATAAGATCTCGTTGCCCCATCAGCAGGGTTTAAATCAGTTGGAATCCATTTCCAGTCTTCGATATTTGTTCTTTCTTGAATTTCTCCTATTCTATGAGCAACAAATTGCTTGAATTTTCTTCCATCATTCTTAATCCAGGAGATCACACATTGGGAGTCTGACCAGAAACACATTTGCTCGATAGGAATGTCCAATTCACATTTGATTGACTGTGCCAATCGTGATGCCATAACAGCTGCTTGAAGTTCTAATCTAGGAATTGAAAGAGGTTTGAGTGGTGCAACGCGTGCTTTCGATGAAACGAGTGAGACATCTATTTCTCCATTTCCAGCTACAACTCGAAGGAATGAGACTGCTGCAAATGCCTTTTCACTGCTGTCACAAAATGTGTGAAGTTCTATCTTCGTCGCAAACGGAATTTGCAAGCTATAACACCGTGGAATTCTTACTTCTTCAATTTTCGGCAATTCATCCATCCATTTTTCCCAGGTCTTCAGTAGGATTCCATTCAAATTTTCGTCCAGTCTAAATTAGTCCTCCATATATCTTGTACCAAAATTTTTGCTCTGATGGTGAAACAAGAAATAAAACCTAATGGATCGAACAAGGACATTACAGTTCGCAAGACAACCCTTTTTGTAGCACTTTCACTTTTTTTATCTTTCAGATGTAGTTTGAAACGAAATTCGTCTTCTTCAGTATCCCACAATAGTCCAAGAACTCTATGTATTGATGAACTATCGTCTATTTGCTTCACACCAACAGAATTTTCCGACAATTTCGTTCTCAGGGTTTTTGAATTGGTCATCCAGTTCACCACTTCGAATCCCGCAGATGACATAGTATCGCGAACCTCACTAACCATACGAATAGCTTCTTCTTCGGAATCTGTTGAATCCAAATAGTCGTCGACATAAAATCTTTTGATTATGGCATCTTTAATTCTCGCATCAGTCACGGTTTTTTCTGCATGATAGTTTTTTTACAAATTGTGCACATACTGGGGAACACGTCGCTCCAAAAGTCATAACCATCATTTCGTATACATCAGGCTCTCTGTCATATTCCAGGTTTCTCCATAAAAGCCTTTGTGAATCTCTATCTTCTTTCCTAATAATTACTTGATGGAACATCTCCCTCACATCCCCACAAAATCCGAATCGCCGTTGTCTGAATTTCCAAAGAATCGCTACTAAGGACTGTAACAGATCGGGTCCAGCTAGAAGATTGTCATTCAGACTCACACCATTCGATTTCGAAGCAGCATCAAATACCAAACGAATTTTTTGTTTGTTTGGATTTTCAACAGCAAAATGTGGAATGTAACATGTTCGAGAGCTTGTGATATTAGCTTCTTCCTTACTTAGTTTTCTAATGTATCCCTTTGCTTCGTATGACTGGAATTTTTCACAATATTCCTTGCCAAAACGGGGAATCCTTCTACATTTTCTTTCCACACAAATCAATCTCTGCTTTGCTCTCATTTTGCTCTCTGGTATCGTCGTATCGTCTGTTCGCCACAATAAACCAATCTCGTATCTATTCCCACATCTCTTAATTGTTTCTTCCATTATTTTCATTGCTCTAGCATTTTCTAAGCTCAGTTTGTCTGGTGTAACTAGCACACCGAAATTTTCAGTTGAGAAGGATTTTTTTATCATTTCATGCAAATTTTCATCTTGCTTCAGTTCACAAATGTGCATGATATGAAAAATTTCGTGTCTTTTTCTGTCGTTCGAAAATCCTTGACAGAAACCATGAATAGCCCATCCCAATTTGCATTTACTAGCAAGAGGAGAATTTTCTGGGCCACAGCGTATCTGACGAGGAATGATTAAATCAATGTTATCTTGTCCAATTAAAAGCACAGGTTGGACATCATGAATGTCATTGATTGGAAGATTTCTCAAATGTGAATAATTTGACATTTCTGTCATCCGAATGGTTTGTCTGGGCAAAGACAAATTATTCACCGTTCGTGTTCCTTTCATGGTGAAAATGCTGTTTTCCTCGTCTGCTCTGGAAATCTTCAGGTCAATTTTCATTGATTCATTTTGCCAGGATGTTTCATCGTTCGTCCATTTGAGACATAAAGACTCCATAGGGCCTGCCAATCCAAGTTTCTTCGCGATTGTCTCATCTATCAATGTTACTGTCGACGCTTCATCGCAAAGAGCTAACACTTGAAGACGTCCAGCTGGTCCATGTACATAAACACTGAGAACTCTCAGTTGTACCCTTCTCACATTGTCTCTCATCGTACAAACTGCTTCCGAATTTACGTCTTCTTGCACTCTCTCACAAGGTCGGTTCTTCAGATTCTCTTTGTGTAAAAGTTGGTGATGTGATGATGTACAGCCGTCGATTCCACAAGATTTCCGAGACCTACACTTAAACTTTTGATGATTTTTCTTTAAACATGAAAAACACAATTTCTTTTCTGTCACAATTTTCCACCGATTATCAATGTCATCATTTTTCATAATTGGGCACATATCTTCATGGGGCTTTTCGTCACAATATTCACATTTTTTCACTAAAACCTTCTTATCAGCGAAAAATACTCTGTCTGGTTTTTTGATCGACGGTTTCTGACCAAACTTGTCATAATCGCAGTTGGATGGCGTACTTACATAGCAAGCAGCTCTTGCTATTCCTCCCACCCATTTAGAAAAATATTCTAAATCTAGGTTTCCTCCACATTCCATCATTTTTTCGCCCCATCTTAACTTTAGGTGGTCTGGAAGTTTTCGGATTATGTCTTTCAATAATTGGGGATTTTGTATGTGTCCTGGAGATTTCAGCGTTTTTATGATCGCCACCAAATTGTTAATTTCACTAGAGAATTGAATGAGCTTTTCAAAACTAGAATCTCTCAGAAAAGGAAGGTTCCTAACTTTTGATATAAGTCCATCGATCACAAACTCTGGCCGCCCAAATCTCAATTCTAGAGTTTCCATCACTAAATCGACATTGTCTCCCGTTAACATCATCCCGGCAACTGTAGATTTAGCTTCACCTCTCAAGCATTTCTGGAGCTTCACCATAATTTCTTCTTTTGAAAAATCACATAGTTCACAAATGTTTTTGAATTGCTTATAAAAAAGTGGCCATTCTTGTGGATTGCCATCATAAAAAGGAAAGTCTTTTTCAATTGTATTCCTTGCTAGGAACTTACAATTGTTTTTGGTCGGTGTCGAAACTGATTGGATAGCATTTGCGATAGTTTCACATAGTAATTTTATATCACTATGAGTGTCTTTCTTGTCACACTGATTTCTTTCTTCATAGGAATATTCGTCTGGTAAATTATTTCCCATTCATGCACTTCCCCCTGTTTTTCATCTACAGTACTTGGAAGATGCGATGGTAGTTTTCGTCCTGTTTCGAACTGATAGTCCATTATTTCTTCTTGAGCCTCTAACTCAGCTTCTTTCAGTTTTTGTTCTAATTCTAATAGTTTGAAACTGTTTTCTATTTCTTTCTGTTTCTTCTCCAATTCCTGTTTCTTCTTCTCCAATTCCTGTTTCTTCTTTTCTGTTTCCAGTGCCAGTTTCATTCTCTCTATGCTCAATTGTGAGTTACGCGAACCCATGATTGTTTCTGAGCGTTTGGATCTCACTGGAGCAGACTTAGTTCCTGTGCCGAAATTATCTGGCCACACATATTCTTCATTGAGGTTTCTATTAATACCTGCGGTTGTTCGTTTTGATCTTCCCAAAGAAGTCTCTCTGTTGCTTAACGCACCTTTCTCCATATCGTGGACTTGTCGGGGTCACCAATGTTATTGCCAAGCTACCTTTTTGTCTTGGTTTCGCCAATAAAACTCGATTTTTCGTCTCTCAGAGTTTATTGACGTCCTTTTTCTAAAGTAATTTGACAGTCACTCTTTTCTCTTGTCATTCAAAAAACATAAGCTAACGAGGATCCTAACGAAATAAAACAAATTAAATTAAGGTTTCAACAAGGACACACTTATGAGGAATCAAAGACAGATTGCTACTGTAATTAATGATTTGAAAAATAAGTATATTGATAAATTTCGACAATTCGCAGACAATTATAAATTATTACGAACAATACCGCAATTGAGACACATTGAACACGTGCATCTTCTCACATTTGAAATTAAGGATATTAAAAGCATATTAGATGAAATCCAAACAGCAGTGAGCTTTGCTAGATTACATATTTTACATGAATCTATTCTGCCATATACGAAATTCGCAGAATTAATTAAAAATGACACTATTATTCCAATGAATCATTTAAAAGATTATTATCAGTTATGTCATACGAAAGTAATGTTTAAAGAGAAAGTTCTATTATTTCTTATATCAACTCCGACCGTTTATGAAGAAAATTTTAATCTATACAAGTTTTACTATATCCCTCAGAAGAACTTAACCCTTCCTTATACCAATCCTTATATGCTCACTCAACAAGAAGAATTGAAATGGTCAACCAGTGAATGTCATGCAGTCGAAGAAGATTTCCTTTGCGATCAAGACTCCTTAACAAAACCTCCAGAATGTATGAATACTGTATTGAAGACACATTTAGAAAATTGTCCCAGGAAAAAAAGTTATTCCTATATCAAATTTGAAAACTTTGGAAGATGGAAGCATCCTTTCGATAAATAATATGGAGATTCAAGAAAAATGTCCTCAGCAAACAAAGTATTACTTCACTTCACCGATGGCGATAATCCAGTCAAAATGTATCATAAGTAACTTCCAAAAAGAAATATTCCCAACTTCGATTAAAAATGAAGAAAAATACATAATTTTACCCAAGACGGCGATAGTCCCACGAAACCAATCCCAAGAAGAAGAAAAAGAAGAATTTCAGGAAGAAGATATTCCAGATGTTAAGTTAGAAGATATTCAAAGATGGAATCCAAGTACACCATCAACTTTTATTATTATTATAGGAATATTTATGTTTTTAATTTTTTTATACTTTTTATTGAAATATTTTGAAAAATGTAAAGCTACACCTAATCAAGGTGATACCTTTATCCAAAGGGGGGAGGAATTACATAATATGGCCCCATACTAATTAGATACATTGTTTATCTGTTTACCATTGATTCGATATATTACTATGTTGTATTTTGCAGACTAAGCAATGAACACCTGCAGTGAATACGCAGGAAGAATAAGATAAGAGAATGTTATAAATATCTGTGAATGACAATTTCTAGTCAGTTAATTAATCGATCTAGTAGCTCTACCAAGTTTTAACGTTGTATTGTATTGAATAAAGTAAAGTAGTTTTTTTTTTAAAAACGAAGTCTTCCTCCCGAAAAACATAATTATATATATTACTCTGTTTTTTCTGTTTGTATTTTAGGAAGTTTTTTTGGTGAATAAATTATTATTATTATTATTATCTTCTTTGCATACTACACACGAGGTTGTTGAACATTTCTTGAGGAATTTGGTTCCATAAACGGGCAAAAGCTCTCTCAGATCATTTGAATATTCTGGGGTAGCTTGATGATTATCTAATCTTCTTTGGGAGCCATGCCATGCGTATTCCTTGCAATTAAAATCTGGTCAGTGTGGAAGTATTGGTAAATGTGGAATACCAAGCTCCTCGCGCGCATTCTTAACTATAGCTGCACGGTGCGATCTAGCGTTATCGTCTAGAAATTGAAAAGTTTCACCAATAGCAGCGTAAAAATTTGGCAAAACATTGTCAATGACATGCTCCCTATAGTGTGTTCCCGATCTGTGCGCCTGTTGAAACATATCCTGGCCCATACCATAACACTAACCCTCGGAATGGATGGACTTCTTGGACATAGCGACGATTACAGGGTATGCGTGGGATTGTCCATACACTTTTTCTTCGAGAATCTGGAAATCGTCCATATCTGGATCCATCAGTGAAAAGGACACTACGCCATTGATCGTTCCAATTGATATGTTCCCTCCATTTCAAAATAAGAACATTCATGTAGCATATGCAAAGAACCAAACTTCAGAAAAAAGGTGACCAGATTGACGAAATGTCTCATACTGATTTTTATTGAATCGATTCAAGTTGCTTTTGAGTTTTAAATGATTTTACAGCGATTTTCTCTAAGATTACATACTTCTGAAAACGATTGAATTCGATATCCCTAACTCTTGTGGAGCAGTATATTTCGAGCAAATAACTAGATAAGGAATCCCATCAATCAGTTCATAACCTATTGCGAGAATGAACTACATTCAAGAAAAATGTTTTGACATTTTTCGACAAAATCGATTCAATCACTCTAGGGTTGTAAAATTCGGAAGGATGTGAAGTTTGCCAGCGGATGTCGCGTAGGAAATATTAAGACACCATCCTTCCAACCTTCAGAATAGAAAAACCAGACAATAACAAACGTGCGCGCCATCCCTTATTAGTCTAGCCCTCACATTCATATTTCAATTCATGCAGACCACCACGAAGGAAGTGCAGAATTTCCTGTCGTTCCCGATCTTATCAAATCTCCCGGTGAGATACGATAACGATTGGCTCTTTAAATATTTATGCAAGGTAGGCGCGGGCAGGAATTATGTTAAGAGTATCAAGAAAAATGAAGCATGCTTTATGTGCAACAGTAGCCTCTATGAATAAAATAGGAATAAATATTCCAGTCATCACCATAAATCAGAGGAGGTCCCAGATGTCATAGAGGGTGAAACTGAATTGTTTATCGAACTGGGTGGTGGTAGTGGCAGCAGAAGGATGATCTTGGTAATCTTAAGATCTTGGTCAGGATTGTTTGGATCCCACACAATGGGTATATAGCATATACTCTCAAGTAGCATATTAAATTCATTAGATTTTTTGTGGGGGTTGATTGGTTTAGAAAGATATTTAGGACAATAGGCCATCAAAGAATCGAACAGGAACCATGGTGACCTGCTCTTGGTCTATGCTAGAAACTCATCGTGCAAGATCGGAAATATAAGTTATAGCCTATTCACAATCATACCCAAAACATCTGAAATCTTCCAATAAAAATTCTGAAAAATATGATTTAAACGAAATAAATTTTTTTTTGAAGAGTGGCACCTGGAATTGAACCAAGTGTATAACACAAATGATATGAAAATTATTTAGTTATTATTATGTTAATGATAAAACAAATTCCACGAAGTGAACATTTATTAAAAAGATTTTTTATGACAATTGGACAAAAAATAATGCTGAATAAAAGTAAATAATTCGTACTTTGCCATCATACAGCACGAATTCTACTAGAAATGCTATATGAAATCAAGTTGTTGATTTCTTCTAATAGGGCAACATTCACCCATTTCTCTAAAACCACTTCTGGTACCCACAAGTTTCTCTGTTCCCTGGTTTTGTTTACGATCTCTAATCCTGATCTTATCCCTTCAGTAATCTATGAGATACAGATCCGATGCCGATGGGCGAAAAGGGCACTCTTAAATAAATTGCAACCGTTTCCATTCCTAAAAAAAAAAAAAAGTAGTAAAGGTGAATACTAAAAATGATACAAATAATTCAAGTTACCTATACATGGTGTTTCAAAAAAAGGGGGCCATCTCTCTAGGATAGATATCAAACTAAAAAATAATAAGGGTTTGTCAAGCAAAACCTTTCGTAGCGCCATCCGTATTCAAGATACGCATTGAAAACAAAAAAAATATACACATTTTTTAAGATTTTGCCGAAACTACCGGCAAGAATGTAATGAAATTTCACACGAATATGTTTTGGAAGCCGATACATCTAATGAGTGTGTTTCTCGGTGTGTTTTGATGTCTGACTCTCATTGAGGGCGCTAGTTACACGGTTCGTACCAAGTTGTTTTGAACATAACTTTTTTGATATTAGATTTATTGAGTTATATTTCGAGCGATCTTTAACATCATTCCACCAAAAAGGTATTCTTGATTGAACTCGTTTTCGGAATATTTTGATTTGAAAATTATGAAGTTTTAATCGATGCTGGGTATAAAGTAATGATGAATGTATTAATTAATTGAAAAAAAAAATCACACAAAAAATTTTAAAAAGGCTGAAAACATAAAGAAAACTCGTTTAGAGTAGGTTTTCAAAATGTCCTCGCTTTTACCAATAGAACACAATACACAAATCTATCCTTTTTTCTAAAAAATCCATTAATCTTTTTAACGCTTGGGAGTGATGTGACGTTGAATTCTGTCCTTCAATTCTTGAGGTGAACTTACCCCTGTTGTTCTTCAAGACCAAACTGTGTAATCCAAGGGATTGAAATGGCATAACCGAGGAGGCCAATGAATCGGAGCTTCTACACTTCTATCAATCCATCGATTCGTAAAATGGTTACTTCACCGATTATGACACCTTCCATCAATGTGGCGTGGAGCTCCATCGTGCTTAATAATTAAAAATAATAATAATTAAGTAAGAGTAATGCTAAAGATCAATACTTTATACCAGCATCGGTTATTGCTTCATAATTTTCAAATCAAAATATTCCGAAAACGGTGCACACTACCGAGTCATCAAGAGTACCTTTTTGGTGTAGAATTGAATGATGTTGAATATCGCTCGAAATTTAGCCCAATAAATCTGATATTAAAAAAGTTATGTTCAAAATAACTTGGTATGGACTGTGTACTAGCGCCCTCTATGGGATTCAGACATCAAAACACATTCATCAGATGTATCAGCTTCCAAAACAAACTCGTGTAAAATTTCATTACAATGTATCCAGTAGTTTCGGCAAAATCGTAAGAAATGTGTAAATTTTTTGCTTTTTCAACACCTGTATCTTGAATACGGATGGCGTTACGAAAATTTTTTACTGAACAAACCCCTATTATTTTTCAGTTTTGTATCTATCCGAGAGAGATGGTCACCTTTTTTTGAAACACCCTGTATTGATAAGGATAGTTAAACACCAAAAAATGGGGAATATAGTCGTAATTACATCCTTTCTTTTGTACGGGGCTGCAGCCCAAAAGCCCCCGACTTCCAGTAAGCTAGTAATTCCACCGGTCGAAATTTTCTTTTTAACAATTTTTTTGGATAGATTTTAGTTTTTTGCGAACACTGAGTACATCAATAAATTAAACCATATGAATATTATTATTGTCATTAGTTAATATTATAGTAACTGAATTTGAAACCAAGATCAAAAGTCCATAAACTTAATATGGGTGATGAATTGATGAATAATTGTATCATTAGTACGCTGCCATCATTTAAAGTAGATATAAGGGTTTCGTAGTGTAGTGGTTATCACGTCTGCTTCACACGCAGAAGGTCCCCGGTTCGATCCGGGCGAAACCATTCTTTTTTTTGTTATTTTTTAAATGCTTTCTCGAAATTCAACTTTTTAACCGAAAAATCTTGCAAAAGATATATCTTCAAAGCGAAATAAATCATTTCAAATAAATCATGAAAATTATTTCACAAGCATAAGCTATAAATAACCAATGATTCGAAAATCTGATAATCATCGGACCAACTTCTTCGTTTAATTTAATAATTTGGATGATTGAGTGCGAAATGTAGTGAAGACGAAAAATTTCATACTTTTTTCAACTAGTTCTGAATGAATAATCGTTATAAACAGGCTTGGTCAAAAAAATAACATGAACTAAAATTGATATGAAGTTTTAACATTGCTTAAACAAGGTCATAACAAAGATGAAGTTATCGTGGAAATCCACTTTCAACAATGAATTACCATCGCATACAGGGATTAGGAAGAAATGAAATATTAAGAAGTATTTGATTTTGAGAATAGAATTTTCATTTGGATTTATGTTGTAGGTATAGTCTTTGCAATAGGTATTATTTGTTTATTTCAAATTGAAGGTGGCTAAACTGAAGCGGGGTCCCTCTAGAATAAGACAAATGGTAGATTTACCTACGCGAAACCACGTCAGCTTATCTGGGACATCTTTTTGCCGACTCGAATAAATCTTCCTGGTCCTAAATCGTAGTCACCGAATCTTAATTCTCCGCCAACTCTTCCTGATAAATTGAACACCATAAATAAGAAATTAAAAGTTTGCTGCGAAGTTGTAATTGCCGAAATTACCATTCAAGAGACGGACGCGGAATCTGAAAGAATGAAATGGAAGTGCACGGTTGATGGTGTTAAAATTAAGATTCCGATCATGATGTGTAACACGGCGTATATCTTATGCGATCGCCATTCTTTTTGTGGCAGCATATAAATACATCAAACGGCAGCCCGTTTTTAGACGCAAAGTTCGGAGAATCCGAAAAATATATGTCAGGACATTCCGATTTCATGTTCTGATGAATATTTCAATGAATTCGAACTATTTCAATTTGGATCGGGGCCTTGAAGTGGTGAGGGCGAGGTTCTGGTCTAGGACAACTTTCATGGGTGGAGATCGGCGGTGGTATATATATGCAATTCACAGGTAGAAATGAATTTAATGATTTTTGGGTTCTTGTGGCCTTTAACTCCTCCAGACCTGAAACCACACAATACTGCAGCAATATTAAGAATATTTGCAATATATGTATATCCATTTTGAAGAATATACAGGGTTAAGAGTAAGGATTTACCGAAACACAAATAAAATAACACACGACAGAAAAAAATTTTTCCTGACTTTGAAAAGATACTACAAGTATCACATCAGATTTTCTGATAAAAATCAAGAGCCTAGGCTATTCGATGAATATTTGGCAATCGTGGAAAATAAATAAATAAGAAATATCGTGAGAAATGCTCATTTTTCCAGTAATTTACCTATCTGCGGAATTTAAAAAAACTTATCACCTGCTTTGGCTGAGTGCAACTCTGCTCAAAAGATTCTTATAATTAAATATCTGCTACAATATTTGGAAGCTTCAAGCCTTAGATCTAATTCTCGAAAAAATATGCATATTCCAGGGAAGCCATATCTTATTATGAAAATTAGATATGGGTATATCTTTTCATATAGGCTGAATAGGGAGATCCTTGTACCTCAGGACGCCTTGTACCACAGAACAACCATGATACGAACAAAATACTGCAAGTAGGTACTCGAAAGTAGCTTTCAAAAATAATAATGGCAAGTTTTTAGATTTTTTTCATTTTCAACTTATTCTCCAGAAATTCTTGATTTCATTTCATTCTGTTTGTATACGTGCGAGAACAATGATATGCGCACCTAAGTGCTGATAATCAACCCAGGTTTGAGGGTCTGTTGAGAAATCCGTTTAAAAAATTTGAAAAATGGCAACTGTCGAGGACGCGATAAAATAATTTTATTTCCCTGAAGCTCTTCGAACGTGATCAATAAACTCTGATTTTGAATTTACAATCTGCTCTGATATAATATTTTCAGATCAATCAGAATCTGACTTACCCAGGGCCGTCGAGAGCTTCGGCGGGCCCTAATAAATACCGCAACTACGGGCCCCCTCGATGATGTAAAGTAACAGTAAAATGAACAAAGGGTGAATTTCTTCCAAAATGAATATCTTTGATCATTTCCGATATGTTGAATACACAAGAGTATTCACTGAAGGCTTTTGAGAATTAGGAAAGAAGATATAAATATTCATTTGTTCAGTTGATATAACAAGGTCATATTGTCATAGAACATTCTGACGGGATCATCCTAGTTCACAAATAAAATGTTTCAAATCAATAAAAATTACAACATGAGAATAAAAAAGGATTCGAGAGAAATGAAAAAATCGAGCTGAAACACCTGAATAAACTAAATAACACATCGAACAAATCATGGAAATCATCAAAAGAGTATGAACACCAATCAATTGAGCATTCATTGATTTTTCTTTCAAACTAACTAAGGCTACAGAAAAAATTTTAATTAACAGCCACTCTGGCCTTATATGAATTTTTTCCATAATCTGAATTGGATTTTCTTTCGGTAGATGTATGTATTTATATACTTTATTATTTCAAACCATAAGGAAAATACCATAGAAAGGAGATAAGAAACGTCCTTTGGTCTCAAAATTTTAATTTTTTTACTACAAGTTTTGGGACTTTTTAAAGTAGTCTCTTTTTCAACAGAGCCGGATTAACCATGTGGGGACGCTTAGGCAGAGCCATTTTCGGTGGGCCTGGACTTTTGGTTGTAAAATTTTGTAAACTTTCGACTTACGCTTTATTAGAACTGTGAATTATGAATTTTCAAGAAAATTTTTGTTGTGATGAATTGTGCTAGTTTTGTGCTACTTTATGTCGTTGAATTTTTTCTTAATTCCATGTTGTTCTCTAGATACATCAAAAATCGAAAAAAGGGCCAGCACAGCACTATTGGAAAAATTGGATTTCAATGACTGAAAAAAATTGTAGTACACATGTACTGAATTGTGCCGTTTGAATTTTCTCGAGAGAAAAAGATATCCCAACGCTTTCATTTTTTCTTCTCACAGAAGAATTTAAAAATTTCTGCTACATTTGTGATGTGTTGTGCCGTAAATATTCCGACGAAAATTCTTCAGATTTTCCGCCAAATTACGAAAATGAAGGAACGTTAGCTCATCACTTCTATTTTTTCCAAAAGAGAATTGTTTTAAACGACAGTGCTAATATTGTTCCAACTTGTGTCGTTCAGATTTTCAGAAAAACTCCTCATATGTGGAAAATAAGAAAAATCTGCAGATTGTAGGAAAATTAGCATACCAGGCAACAGTATGAGTGAAGTTGTCCTACGCTTCTCAAGATATTTCAAAAAACAAAGCATGTGTTCGTTCAATTCATGTGTAATACTAAGGAACGGAATGGAATGAAAGAAAAATTTAACAGCACAAAATTTGTTTTCGAAAATCCAAAAGTGCTGGGCCAACTACTCTTACACTGTTGCCAGGTATGCTGATTCTCCAACTTAGCTGATTTTCATATTTTCTCCATATGATGAAAAAATTGTTGATTTTTGCCGAAAATCTGACCGACACAAGTTGGCACAAGTTGGTTCAATTATATGAAACAATTCTGTTTGGGAAAAAGAAAAAAGCTGGGCAGACGTTTTTTTAAATTTTCGTGATTCAGCGGAAAATCTGAAGCATGTACAGATATGCAGCACACATTTCATTCATTTTTGGAAGAAAAAATGAGGCTATCTTTTTTCTTTGATTTCGATTTCTCGAGAAATTAGACAGACTCTCGAAAAAATTCGAAAATTACAACTCAGTACATAAGTAGCACAATTTTTTTCAGTCATTCGTTTCCCATTTCCCGAAAAGTGCTAGACTGATCCATTTTTTCGACTTTCTGATAAATTTGGAGAACCACATGGAATTAAGAAAAATGAAACGGCACGAAGCAGTACAAACCTAGCACAATTCAGCACAACAAAAATATTTCAGAAAATCCATCTTTTGCCTAGAAAAAATTCTTCGTCTCATGTTCAACCTGAGACCTCAAGACTCATGCCGTCCCTCTGTATACATACACTGCGCAAAAAATTAACGCACATTATGGAAATCTCAAATTAATTCTACAACTGAAGGTGTTCTCAATGATAATTATTTTTATCAGAATCATGCATGCATATGCTTTCCACTTTCAACGTTTTTCTTCAATACAGATGTTTTTTCCCAGCAGGAATAAAAAAGATGATATTATCAGATTTCGAATGTATTGGCTCCATTCTAAAATCAGTTGTTCTCGATCAATTCTAGTGATCAATAGTTTTTCTTTCGTTTGATTTTCTACACTCGATCGCTATACAACGCGAAACACGAAATTTGACCCAAGAGGAATGTGCCCAAGCGGTAGTTTTGCGAGAAAAAGGGTGGACATACACAAGAATTGCAGAAAGGTTTGGAGTTTCCATACAAGTATGTCCATAATGTTGAAGCGATTCAGGGAGACAGGTATGAATGTCCGAAGACCAGGACAGGGTAGACCACGGGTAACAACTGCCATTCAAGAACGTTACTTGAGAATTTCTTCGTTGAGACGACGGTTTGCAACTGCTCGCCTCCTTCAAAATCAGCTTGAGCAAACTCATGGGGTGCAAATTAGCACTCACACAATAAGAAATCGCCTCAGAGAATATGACTTAAGGCCTCGTGTCGCGGCAAGAGGCCCAGCTCTTACCCAGCCCATCGAAGGGCGCGTTTGGATTTTGCGAGAGAGCATATCCATTGGGAAGAGGCCGATTGGGAAACAGTTCTCTTCACAGATGAGTCTAGATTTTGCCTTTACCATTGTGATCGACGTTCCCTTGTAGACAGACGTCCACACGATAGATATGCTCAGTGCAATTTCCTGAATACTGGTTTCAGGGGAGGATCGATTATGGTATGGGGTGGAATATCTTTGACTGCTCGCACAGACCTAGTGGTCGTTGATAATTGAGCTATGAATGGTGATTAGTATATAAGGAACATTCTTGAAGAGCATGTAGTGCCATTTGCCCCATACATTGGTGAAAATTTCATTTTAGGGCCAGCAAGAAGTCCAGATCTCAATCCGTTTGAGCAGGTTTGGGACAACCTCAATAGAAGGATGAAAAGTTCAGAAAATCATCCAGCTACTCTTAATGACTTAGGAATCCAACTCGGAGAAATCTGGGAAGGATTAGATCAGAACATTTTAAGATCACTCATTTTGAGTATGAACCGTCGTTGCCGAGCTGTAATTAACGCTAGGGGTGGAAATACCAAGTATTAAATCACTTATCAGCATTTCAGTATTTTGAAAATTGTTCATTTCTCTTCTTTCACATAAGATTCGGTGAAATCCTGAATTTTTCTTCCATTTAATGTGTCTTGTTTCGTTCAAAATCTTCCGAGAGAACATAAAAAATAAGTTATTAAGTCAATGTAGAGTTAACTTTCATTAAAATTGAGATTTTCAGAATGTGCGTTAATTTTTTCGCGCACCAGAATTTAAATAACCTTAAAACATGTACAGAGTTTCATGGGTACAATACGGTATGATGATATTTTATGTATTCCCAACACGAGGAAATATGCATCATCACCTTCATCTTCATGGGAATGAAATTTTATAATCGATTACCTAAGCACTATGAAGGATTCGGTGAAAAACAATTTAAAAAAATATTAAAATCAATGATAGGTACTTGACAAATCTTTCCATAGTATTCATGGATTTCTTACTAATTCTATTAGTTAGTTGATTATGTTCTGTTTCATTTCCATCAATATTTTCAAATGATTGTATTCTTCCTGTGATTTTATTTTTCAGGTGAATCTTTGTTACTTAAAATTTTCTGTTTCTCTTCTTTTGACAATCCCTATACATTTGTGTAATGTCTGAAAGGATTAATTAATTATTATTATGTATTATTATTATTTAGGTCTAGAAAACTGCTTTTCTTATGTAAATTTTGTTGACTAATTCCCGATAATTCTTAAAAACGGGAGTATAAAATGGATACCACCGAATGTCCGTTTCTGTGAGTTTCCTGGGCCATTTCCATGGCACCCGATGAGCCGAAATCGGCGGTCGCCACCCA